>JARFOC010045320.1:0-22200 GCA_031763485.1 Osmoderma eremita | reverse complement strand
AGTGCGTCAACACTATGTATTACTTGTTTGTTTGTTTACCTATTTTTAATTGTAATTTTACTTAGCTTTGTCCATAACATTTTGTAATTTTTAATGACAATAAAGCACGTTATTTTCCTTGAGGAATCTTTACCCATTCGAAGAAAAAAAGCACGTTTCAATTCTTGCGGGCTCATTGGGGTAGGTACATAACGCCGAACCGATTTTATCAGAACATCCCAAAGGCGTTCCATTGAGTTTAAGTCTGGGCTGTGAAGTGGCTACTCGAAGATTTGTTAGATAATCTAACACTGGTCTTGCGATTTGGGGTCTTGTATGACCTTGTTTTCCGGATATAATTTTGCATTCATAGACCGCGCATCGAATACGGGCTAATTATGTGCATGCGTGAAATGAAATGCCTCCCCATCAAATGGTTTCCTTGGAGAGATAATGCAATCACAAGATCTTTCCCCAGATCTTCGCCATAGTTTATCACGACCATATGGAGATATTAGGCCCACTCTACTTTGATTTGTGAAGATAACTCTCTTTCAGTCATCGATAGTGCATTATGCATGGGTTCTAGCGAACCTTAATTTGCGGTAAGCAGCGTTGTACCAGTAGGCCTTCTACTAGTCAATCCGGTTTCTTTTAGTTTTCTATTAACGGTTAAAGCAGAAATTCTGACATTTTTGACAGTTTCGAGTTGATTACTTGTCCCTTGACTTGCGTACATTTTCTGGTTCTTAATTCAACTTGTCATTGGATTAATTGTCGAATGATTAACACTTCCCAAATTTCCCACATAACGCAAACTTCTTCCCTCTCTTACCAAAGTAAAACCTCTTACACATTCATCATTTCTTAAATGACGTGTTCGTTTTTTCTTTTTTGGTTGAATATTGACTCAGCGAAGTAAATAAGGAAAAAATAAGGAACACTTTGAACAATACACTTACCAAACTGAAAAATGACGTGACAGTGTAATAATTTTTCTCCTTGACTAAATAGCATTACAATCTTAATCCCACAACAATACCTATTTGACATACGCCACTTATGATTTCCTACAGTAAACGTCCACTAATATTTTCTTAAATAATCAAAATAAGTGTGAGAATGAGAGTGGTGCATTCATTTTGAACGGGAATTTAGTTAGATGTTCTTATGAGCTCTTTTTAGTTTTTCTTCTGAGGAAATGAAGTATTTGAAAATGAATGAATGAGTTAGTTATATTATAATGATTATATAGTATAATTTCCCAAATTATAATTAGCATGTTATAGGACTAGTGCTATTTTTTACACACCAACCATAATTTATTACTCTAGAAATAACACATGGCCATTTTTAATGCATATGATGCATAACTACAAAAATAGACACCTACTTTTGATTTCTTGTTTTATAGTTTCAGTTCGATGATGTTTCTTTTTACTACGTGTGGCTTATAAAATTCTCTGTTTATATCCACTTTACTAAATATAATCCCCAATTAACCGAGATAAAATTACATTTTATTAAAAATATTTATTGAACGTTGAAAAAAATATGTATATAAATTTACATATAGAAAGAATTATAGGCACGTAAAACTAAATACACTGCACGTATCCCAAGCAGTATTTCCTGAAGATTTACATTTTTAGATGTGGTTTTAGATATCTAACGTGTAAATATTTATAAATCTATTTATACACCGCGGGCCCCCATACATGCACGGCTTGCACATGGGTTTGTATACGTATGTACGAGGCTGTATGAGTACCAAGGGAAAAAATCGTTAATAATAATTGGGCCATTCTCTACATAATGTGTTTGTTGTTATTTTTAGCACAACTTAGCGCTTACTATTAGTGTTTTGTGTTCCTGTATGACGGTAAACGCGTGTTTCCTTACGTTTATTTATTTTTTCTAAATACTTACATTCTGAACCAATATCAGACGTGAAGTACCTCCTTCGATTTTTATACCTTTATGGGCTTTATTTAATGTTTAATTAGATCCGAACGTTTTGTTATTTAGTAGACGCTAGCTTTTGATACGCTCATGTTAATTAGTAACACTATCTCGCTATCGTCTGTAAAAACCAGTCGGGATTTCTTAACATCTCTTCTTCGTATTTATTATTTCCATATTGATTCGTAATGTTTTTACTTTTACGCCGCCACTAATTGAGCGCTAATGAAACGGATGAATAAAATAGTTTCTAGCGCTCTTTTCTAACCCCTTTCGTTCCTCATAAAGAGGATGTTTACACAAACAAAGGATCGAGCTCCATTAGTTTGGGGTGTTAATTTAGATTCGTTCCATTGGAATTTATGGTAATAGATTTCTTCGATTGTGGTTTAAAATAAAGTCTAATAGATCATTCTATATTTATCCCAACTATAGAAACAACGGTAACTATACCTACGAATTTTTAGCATCATAACTAATTGTAAGGCAATAATATTTTTTGAAATAATTAAATTGACGAGTCTGAATTGGAAGAAGCCATGGAATAGACTGGAAGCGATTCGAATATCGACTAACCATAAACAGCATTTTGTGTCTAAACAGAATTTCTGAGAATCGTAACCTATACAAGAAGGTATTAAATCTTTAAGTTAAAAACCAACAATTCTTTTTGACTACGACACCCCTAGCTTATATTAGCGTACTAATTTTTTATCTATTTAATTAATATTATTTGTATTTTTAAAACAAAAATCTATATCTTGTGTTGACAAACTTTCAACAACAAAGTTTGGAGAATATTTTTTACAAATGTATAGCTGACGAAATAGAAACTTTAGAGCAATTGAATTTTTGGAAACTACTCTTATTGTTATTATACAACTATAGGCGTAAATTCATTTAAGAAATCCTATGTTTAAATATACAGTTACCGTGGAAGCTTTCTCATTTGAAAACTGCTTTCGAGGTGTAATTGAAGGAGAAATTATTAAAAATGTGTTGCACACTTATTTTTACCGGTTATTTGGATTTTTGTTTATTTCGTTAACCCAGAGCATCCTCAATAAAAGTCATATGGAATTAAGGTTGTTTCACTGTCGACTATGAAATTAAGTACACGTTTTTTAGGTCAGTGTTAATTACACTAGACAACAAAGTTCTTTGACAAAGATATACTATACAGCAGCGGCAGAATAAATATCGATGCACGTGATTTATGACGTCACACTACCAACTGTACAATATGAATTTGCCAATTTTTTAAATACGTGCCCATGTAGTTATAATCAGTGTTTTAACATATAAATAGTTAGAGTCTATTCCACTTTAGCACAAATTATCAGTTGCACTAATTAAATAATTATTTTGAGCGCCTATTATCAATTAACGCAATTCTACCTTTTTCGTGTACACCGTTGTTGATAGGTGTTTCTGTTATGAAATATTTTCTGATATTTGTGCATTCGTTTAAGTTATTGCTTATTTAACGGATTTTTTCTTTGTTATATTACTTATTTTGTGAAAATTAATTCCTATCGCAGGTAATCACGTTTCTTAGTGACTGTATTACCAGGATATTACGCTAAAAAACGAAATATTTACGTAAACAAGCAAAAGAAATGATTGCAACATTAATAACGGTCATCCAACAAGAAAGTGATAGTATTTGCATTCATAGGCAACCTTTGTCACCTTTTACGGCAATGAGGGGTAAGTAGTGTATTTGCGCAAATATAGTGTTCATAGAATTATAAGCTATGTAATTTTAGCGTGTTGCCGCAGCTTTGAATATTAGCTTATCGTCATTTCAATGATGCCTCCCGTTCTAGGGATTATCTTAAAATGAAATAGATTTCCGTTGGAGAAAAGATGATTCTCGACAAGAATTGGTGGAATCGCCACATATAGCAAATGCAAGACTCAATTTTTACTTTTGCAAAACTGACTGGAGTGATTGTGGTAACATTAACTATAATAAATAAAATAAAAATGTCTGTGAATTTATTTGTTACAAGAATTTAGCGTAGGATCCTTTACACAATTAATGCTTCATTATACAAATTCATCCTCAGATGTTCTTCCATGTTATAATTAATAGTCATGGCTTATTGTGTTGTAATACAAGAAAATAGTTATATAATGTACTACATATCTATGCATGCATATTTTAGGTGGATAAGCGGATATCCTGGAATATAAAAACTAAGGGTGATGGAGAAATTCTGAACACATAATTGATTTCAGCATGCAAAAGTATATGGGGAATCAGACATTTTTGTGCTTGGGACAAAAATCTTGTTAACCAGTGTAATAAGTACAAATGGTTTATCGTTTCTCAAACACTGATTTCAAATTAAAATAAATGATTTTTTCTAAACACTTTTGGAGAATTTTTCTAAATGATTCTCGACTATATATACCTTTCCTTTTAAAATTAACACAGGCAAATAAAATACAAAGGAATTACAAATATTGTAATGATGTTAAATTATCTCCGTTCGAAAACGCTTCAAGATAAGGAAGAGGAGTGTTTTCTCCGTAAATGTGTTAGTCAATACCTATTGTGTACCGTCTTCAGCAAAAATCTATTGGCATGTACATATGCGTCTATCACTAATTAAGTTATTTGTTTCAAAAAAAATACTTTGCGTAATTGAAATAAGTTATACTCAACATACAACCTTAAACTCTTATTACACTTCTTACATAGACAAAGTTATGGTTGCGCTTCAATTTAAATTATTCTTCGACAAAATAAGCACGGACTGTATCGAGTCTGTAATCCGATACGCACATAACGGAATGCCTGTTGATGCACACATATATTTAATACATTAAACAATCTGTATGAGATTGCACTTGAGAAAATAATACCATTCTGACATTTGATATATTTATGCATTGACATTTTAATGGCATTTTATCGCGGGTATCAGAGAGGCAACCGGATGATTGCAGTCGTGTCGTAAATATAAACAACACAATTAATTACGGCGTTGCTCTGTTTTTCGCTTTAGAAAGTCGACGGCAGAATGGCGATTATACATTTACGGGGCAAAGTTGTTACACAATTGTATAGATTCGATATTATTCCGATTGTAGTTTTGTTACATATACAGGTTATTGTGTTGTGTTATTAGTTATTGCAATCACGTTTTGAAATAGGTTCTCGTTGTTGCATATTACACAATGATTATCAAGTATATTATATGCTTTTTGCGTCACTCCTTGCGCAATGATGTATGTATAACACGTACAAGGAATATCATTTTCGGAACGTAATTTACAAAAAAATAAGTTACTCATTGGTTTCTGATAATTTCAAAATTGTCTTCATGCAGTAATAAAACAAATAATAAGCTGTATTTATGCATTAATTAAATTTTATTTTAAATACATACGCTGTGAAAATTAAGTTTCATAAATTCAGTACTTCCGTTGATATTAATTTTTTGGGAAAAATCTGGAAGGGATATAACGATTTTAACTTCAGCAAATATTTTCAAACCATTTTCAGTATCTTATGTCATTTGTTTTTCATGTTATGACGTCATCGACTTTTTTTAATGACAACCTACATCTTTTATTATTGATTTTGGTCGTACTTTTTATTTCGTTTTCAATGATGCAAAATTCATTGCATTGGGAAAATTTATCTAGTTGCTGGTGTATAAAACAAAAAAAAAAGATGATTTACGGCAAATGTCGTACGGTTTACGGTACATTTCAATAAAATAAGTGTTATTAGTTTGCTTTTTCTAATTTTTTTGAACTACTGTACTGTCGAAAATTGTAGGTTGATTTAAGAAACCATCATATGAAAGCGATTTTTTTATTATAAGAGAAATACAAACTAAAGATAGCTTATTTACATATCGGGTAACTTAATAAAATATAATAATAACAGTAATAATAATGATGATAATACAATTTATTCCAATAGCAGTATACATAATAATAACAATATGCTGTATAATCCTGAAATAAGTCATAAAAATACAAAATATAATAATACTATATATAGAAAATACAATAATCAATACTATCAAATCAATACTATATAGTTGAAGACAAAAAATCATTTAAATTGTAGCACGAAATGCTTAATAAAAACTGCTTAAGCCACTTTCTAAATAAGTAAAAATTTGTAGCACTTTTTATGTAATTAGGAAGATGATTATAAAATTTCCAGCCTATGTAGTAGGGACTTTTTTTGGAAAATTGCTCTTCTGTGAGGAGGAGGCATGAGATAATTCGTAGTGCGGGTCATATAATGATGAGTATAATTACCTATAAAGCGAAAATTCTTCTTTGTGCTTAAAAACCTAACATAATGTTTCATAAATATATAAATCATAAAAAGTAAATAATGAATTTTCTTTAAAAGTACTTCTACATTAATCCGTGTAATTCATGTTAAAGATTGCTCTAATTGCTCTTTTGTATTAATAAAATTCTATTTGAATTAGGACACATACCCCAATGTATAATACCATAGCGCATTCACGCTACACAGTTTGAAAAATAAAAGGTTAGGAGTGTTTCTTTATTACAATTACCTCTGGGCTGCTTTAAAATGTAGCATGTTTTAGATAGTGTATTTCATAGGGATTCTATGTAGAAAGACCAATTTAATGTATCATTTAAAATTAAGCCTAAAAATTTGGTTGAAGCATCAAAACTGCAAACATTTTGATTAAGTTGATATGTTGAAATGAAGAAATTTTGTTTTTTTCCTTATTTATAATTAAATGATTACATGTCACCCATGTATCAACGGTAATTTGAATATTTTCAGTTTTTCTTAGCACATCAGATACATCTTTTGAGCTTATAAGAATGCTGATATCATCATCATCATAGTTTTTTTCTTCTGAGTATAACACATATTGAAAATTTTATACCGTTGAAAACGAAATAAAAAGTACTACCAAAATCAATAATAAAAAATTTAAGTTGTCATTTAAAAAAATGTCGATGGCGTCATAAGATGAAAAACAAATGACATGAAAAACAGAAAATAAGCTGAAAATATATGCTGAAGTTAAAATCGCTATACCCCTTCGAGATTAATATTAACGGAATTACTGAATTTATGCGTTACTTAATTTTCACACTGTATATTAAATTCATACATATTCTGTATTTCCTTTTAATAAAATAGATTTCTATAATGAATGGGTTGATTCATACGCCATCTTTGGAACGAATTTTAAAACCCTTTATATACAACTGTCAGAGATAGGTAGATTCAAAAGCTCGGCGGAGATTACGTTTTGCGGAATTATTTTATCTCATTGCGAAATCAATTTCGGGTAAAACGAATTTTAAAGCAGCCACCATCATCATCACGAAAGACCCCGGCTTTCATTCGAAATTATTATGTTCGTGCACGAATATATTAATTCTCCTTAAGAAGGGTTTTGTTTGTATAATGTATTATTGATTTTGTTTTGATCCTCTTTCAGAGCGGGCCGCCCCTCTGTCCGCCGCCACCTTCCCTCGCCTTTCCTCATCCATAAAATATCTTTTGCAATTTCCCCTTACCGCGCGTTCCCTTTTATTCCCCAATCCGTCCGTGCCCATATTCCTTTCTTTTCCCGACTGAAATTTACGAATATGAAAATTAACGTTATTCAGAAACTTTGTGAATTATTCTTTGCCGAAACTTCGGCAGAGAACATTCGATAAATTTGAATAATACATTCGCGGAGAGCTCTAACTTTCCGGGAAATTCATTTTCGTGCTGTACGATGAGGGGTGGAGCTTAGGGAACAAACTGGTGGAGGAAAGTGGGGGCTCGTGACGGGAGTTCACACCATTGATGCTTTTGGGAAACGAAAAAAGTTTTGGCGATGTATTTGGTGTGTTCTTTTTATTTACATCAGTTTGTTAAAATAATCATTAAAATAACACTGGTTAACAAGATTTTTATCCCAAGCACAAAAATGCCTGATTCCCATACACCTTTGCATGCCGAAATTAATTATGTTTTCAGAATTTCTCCATCACCCATAGTTTTTGTTCTAAGATATTCGCTTATCCACCTAAAATATGCGTGCATAGATATGTAGTATAAGAGAACATGCTTGACGTTATTTCAGTTGTCGCCTAGAGCTCGGAACTGATCAAGCAGCATGCAATGGTTAATGTTTGAACCTGTCTTGACGTGTTAAGACCTGCATTTCCCATTCCGAGGTAGCATCTCTTATTATTTCAGTTGTCGGCTAGAGCTCGGTGAATGAACATATGCGCTGACGTTGTTAACGTTTTAAAGAGTGTTGCGTTGAGGTGCATCCAAGCTATTGTAGTGAGACCGCGAACATCTGTAAGAATGCCAAGGAAATGTGTAAACCACCCGAACTCTTTTTGCTACATTTGCGGCGAATTGACATTTAAATATCAAAAACGGTTTTTCACACCTCTCCTTACAAAGTGCTATGAGCAGTAGTTCAAGTATAAAAGGTGATGAAGACAAAAGCTGGGCACCCCATATTTGCTGTGTTACGTGTGTCAGACTTCTTACAGGGTGGGCTAAAGGTAAACGACATATGCCTTTTGCTATTCCTATGATTTGGAGGAAACCATCAGATCATATTAGCGATTGCTGTTTTTGTCTAACAAATATAAGTGGCACGACTTCTAAATCCTAATATATCCTAATATTGCATCTGCACTGATACCAGTACCGCACAGTCCGGAATTAACTGTGCCTAAACCTCCACAAGACGTGACACTAAGCGACGATGAAAGTGCTGATGACACCAAGGCAAATGGCGCCCTGCTGTGTTGGCAGACTATTGCTGGACGCTGAAGAGAGATGTTTCTGATGCAAAGTACAGCCCAAAGTCATATATTATATATTTTCCAAGTAAATATATCACTTTGTACGTCATTTTTTCATGATTTATGCACGTATAATATATACTTTCACGACATATTATTGCTTTGTCACTCTGGAATCCTGCCTGATAGAAAAATTCTGAAAACAGATATGAAATAAATGTAGAAAGTACTACCAAGTTCACCCACTTTACCTCGTGGGACAAAATAAATCTGAAATTTTGTTGACCAGTGTAATCATTTACACAGAGGTTGTATAACTTTCAATTACTACACGATTGCTGTTGTAGAGGTCTCAATTTTAAATTTATAATGATCGTAAAATTGAAATATGCCAGCCTAAAATGTTGGCCATTAACCATTGAGGCAGCCAACAAACATTTGACGTTCAGCTGTTGTGTTTTCGGAAGAACCATTCTAGCAATTTATAACCATGGTACCTAACTGTAAATTATTCGAATGCCGACCCTTTTGTCTTGAGCTGTGGCTTTACGTAGTAAGGTTATGAGTTCGAGTTTCGCTCGTTAAAGAAAGAAACGGCAAATGCAAACCAATAAAACTGATTTATGAAATATATTTCTTCTTCGAACTTCAATAATTATCTTATTAAATTTGCTTTATTTAGTCTACTTTTTGAACTTTTAGTTTAACATTTGCTTTGAAATTTTATATTATAAAGAGGTACATTAACCAAATAACAGTTCAAATAAAATCTTTGAATGGGATAAGTATCGAGATAATCCATACAAGTTTCTTTTTACGACATGACAAGCTCATTTTAAATATGTCTTAAATACATTCATTAGCGCCAGCGGACCATAGACTACGTAATTAGTGTTATTATAGCTTTCAATAGAAACTGAAGAAACGTAACGGCTTTATTGGCCCTTCACTTGC
The DNA here is from genome assembly GCA_031763485.1 of Osmoderma eremita. Taxonomy (NCBI): domain Eukaryota; kingdom Metazoa; phylum Arthropoda; class Insecta; order Coleoptera; family Scarabaeidae; genus Osmoderma; species Osmoderma eremita. Next base: position 12,519 of record JARFOC010045320.1, on the reverse strand, counting down.
TTTATTTAGTCATAAAAAGGTATTTATGTCTAAACCTTTTTTACCCAGTCTCGTTTCTTTTCGATTTTACGATAGACTAGTTCTCATTAATACTTAAATATCTCATTTAATTACTACGAGACTTATAACAGTCTTTATTAAACATTCACATTCTTTGCGAAAACACTTTCTATATTATATTAAAAAATATTGTTAGTTATTCTCTTTCACATTGCTGTTTATAGCATATTATTCTTTGCGACCGATAATATAATTTATAGGTAGCAGAAATGGCAATGAGTTGGTGGCGACAAGTTTGTAATAATGTTATATGTACAGACTCATTCAGAAATTTTATGGTACATACATAGGTAATACCATAAATACACTTTTAGAGTACATTGGAATTTATTACTCATCCATATTTTTTACATTCCTTTTATTACGTATAGTTTATTACCCCCCAGATGGTTAAAAATGCAGGCATTCCTAGAAACAGAATCATGGTTATTTATTCAATTAAAGCGACGTGCAACACCAGTATGCTAAAAATAATCTAAAGTTTACATCTAATCGATCTAGTGATATTTTGGAAATACGAAGTTTACAATAAACTGATCATTTTCACAAATCTTGTCTACAACTTTTCTATTTTTTCATATCTTTTTTTTCCGGCTATGAGTTAAGCACTATGGTTGGGGAATGCATTCGGCAATATAGAGGCAAAATTGTTAACGTGAGGCTCACCATGTGACACAGGTTACTAATTCAATTAAGGCTTCTTAAATATTGTATAAAAACAGGCTCCCTTCACCACCACCACCAACAATCTGGCGTTAAAAATTTATCACTAATTCTAAATAATATTTTCTTACGTACCACCTTTAAAAATTTAGAACTCTTCATTGGAGTTATTTAGGAATTTTTATGACGATTTATGATTAGAGTAACCCAAGTAAATTTTGGTTATTTATTTACCTTAAATTATATTTTCTTCATTGCCTCTTCTTTTTCAGTACAAGGCACACGCCTATTACATTTGAAAGTGTTACTTTTTCCATAACAAACCTATATCTACTCCTTTCTTAGTATTTTCAACTAGATAAGACATTTCCTACCTTCTAAGCGTCACATCAACGGTTTCCGATTGGTGGTGGACCGTGCCCCTCCAGTAAAATTGCCATGGACGGCAATTTTAGAATTATAAAAAATTATTAATTTATAAATTATTAAAAAATATTTAATAAGATATTAACAATATGCAAATGGGTGGTTGCACGCAAATGGGTGGACACCATGCTGCATGGTAGGCTCGTTGAGGCAACATTACGTGTGAGACGATGCATGTGCCGGTGGACACGGACTGTCCGCAGGGAGGTATGCTATCCCCCCTGCTGTGGAACATGGTCATTGACGAGTTGCTAGTCTCACTAAATAATGAAGGATTCTACACCCAGGGATATGCAGACGACCTGCTAATACTCACACTGGGTAGGAATGCCAGCAGAATATCCGAACTAAGGCACAGCCCTCTGAAATCAGGGGAATGATGGTGCACGAAGGAAGACCTTAGGGTAAATCCTACTAAAGTGACAATAATCCCCTTCACAAAGAAGAGAAATCTAAATGGCCTAAAACCCCCGATGCTTTGTAAGGAAATAATGCAGATGAAGCAGGAAACTAAATACCTAGGTTCCTAGATTCCATACTCATCTGGAATACGCATTTGGATACAACAATAAGCAAATGTAAAATGGCACTCATGACGAATCGCAGAACAATAGAGAAATCATGGGGGTTAAACCACGCATGACACACTGGTTGTATACTGCAGTGGTGAGACGCATGATTACCTATGGCTGCCTAATTTGGTGGCCAAAGACAAACCCGAGGCAAACAACAGCCAAACTCCTAGGAATTCAGAGATTGGCATACCTCTGTATTACAGCTGCAATAAGAAGCACACCGACTGCAGCCACGGAGACCATGCTAAACCTCTGATATTTATATCAGAGGGGAGGCAAGAATGAGAGCATATAGGCTAATGTGCAATCAAAATAGTAAGGGTTGTTGAAAATCCCGTGTTATATATGAGCTGCGACTCAATGATTTCAAAACTCTCCTGCAACAAACCCTGTTATGACAGACTGGGCTGGGAAGAAAGGCTGAAACGAATATCGCAACAGACTAGAATCTGGCACACAGACGGATCGAAAACAAGCACAGGTTCGGGGACAGAGGTATGTGGTGGCACTCCGTAGCGAAGACTGTACGTATCCCTGGGAAAGCACGCCTCCGTGCTTGAAACTGAAATTTGTGCAATACAAGTTTGTGCTAGAGAGTATCTGCAGCAGAAAATACAAAGCAAACCGCTCTACATTCTCACGGACAGTCAAGTTGTCTTAAAGGCATTGGCATCTTATCGAATATCTTTCAGGCTGGTAGGGGCCTCTCTGCAAGACCTTCAAAACCTTTCGAATCACAATACAGTCAAGCTGATGTGGGTGCCTGGACATGATAGGATTGCAAGCAATGACCAGCTAGCATGGAAGAGTTCCGAAATGACCGAAATGAAAAAATTGAGGCGCAAAGAATGCAGACAAATATTCTCTCGCCCTTTTTAATTTAACTGTCCATGGTAGAAACCATGATATCCGGGAGTCTACGATAAAATGTATTTGAGAACCGCTGCCTCACACCATAACTTGCTCAAGTGATATCACATTAAATTCTGATAACTGCAACACACTCACAAATTTTTAATTCCAACCATAAGGTTTTATTTGGTATAAATCTAGCCTATTTCCACCATCCTAAGATCTTGTTGTACGGTAATGCAAATTGTTCTCTATTTATCCGCGATTTTGATTAACATGCAACATAAAACCATACCAAATATGTTTTCGCAATTTGTGATTGATAATCACTTAATTATTTCTTTAATGTAGCTGCAGCGGGATCCATTAGTCTGTTAAAACTTTTTCGATCGCGTTGTGAAATCAAATTGATCGATTCCTAATAACAGGTATTACTAATAATAACAGTAATGGCAATAAGAATTAATAACACGAACGGTAAAAAAACATAATACCATAAAATAAGCTAATAATGTGGAAAACGAACGAAGAATAATCGAAGAGGTCCACGCCAGTAATTATACATTTTTATAGGTTTTATTTTATAAATTTGTAAAAGTGGCAATCGGCCTATCTCTACATTACACTGTTGCCCTCCTACCAATTACCTTAATTCCTCAAACCGACGGAGCTATGATTTAAATTCCGTTCCCTATTGTGAGCCCATAACTACTTATTACAAGATGTAATCATAGTACTCCGGTACTGCAATATAATAAAGAAAAAATAATTGTAGACTTAAAGGTTCATTGTAGCCTATAATGGACAGAGTGGTAGAATGAATGCTTCTCGTGGTCGACTCATTCTTCAACTCTTTCGTACTGTTAGACGACGTGTTTCGTCTTTCCCGAGAAAGAAACAATACTCTGTAGTTCTGTACATATGGCTTTACGCCGCCCATCTAAAAAATTGGTTTTGAGATCTTCGTATGTCATAAAAAAATTATAACTCTTACAATGCGCCCCCGTATGCTATTCTTTACTCAATGTAACGGGTCTGTTCTTAATAACTGCAAACATTTTCATCCTGCTCTTTCATTGAATTTGTTCTCACTTGCTTTGAGACAATGATATTTCAAAGATTATTTGTTTCAAATAAAAGATTACACTGGTCAACAAAATTTCAGATTTATTTTGTCGTACGAGGTAAAGTGGGTGAACTTGGTAGTATTTGGTACTTATTTCATACCTGTTTTCAAAATTTTTCTATCAGGCAGGGTTTCAGACTGACAAAGCAATGACATTTTGTGAAAGTATATATTATAAGCACAGGTAATCCTGGACTGTTAGGTACTGGTCTCAGTGCAGATAGAATATTAGGATATTTTACAGTATGTTTGGATTTAGAAGTCATCACCTATATTTGTTAGACAAAAATAGCAATCGCTAATATGATCTGATGGTTTCCTCCAAATCATAGGAATAGCAAAAGGCATATGTCGTTTACCTTTTGCCCACGCTGTAAGAAGTCTGACACACGTAACACAGCAAATGAGGGGAGCCCAGCTTTTGTCTTCATCACCTATTTTACACTTGAAATACTGCTCATAGCACTTTTTAAGGAGAGGTGTTTCCTACACCTCTCCTTATGATTTGAAAGCCTGAGGATCATACTTTCAAATGATAAGCAACTTGAATCTTGAAATTTAGGAGTGTAGTGATTTGTTTTAAAGATAGGCTACCAAAACAATTTTTTACATAGGTTTGAAAAAATCGGTTAGATTTAGGTGTAGGGAATCAGAATTTGCAATAAAAATTATAACATTCCTTTTAAAATAAGAAAGTTAATAGCGACTTCCGGTCACTATTAGTGATGCAAAAGTGAAAATAATGTAATCTGAAAGATCACATTGGCCCATGGCAGTGTACCTATTTTCAGAATTTTTGTATATTTCCTTTCCCAAACTATTGTAATAGGCCACTCAACTTGGGAGACCCTGTATATCATTAAATTGCATATTAGTGGTTTTTCTAACCAATTTATATTTAGACCAATTACTAATTACAACTCTTTTACAAAAGTTTTTCGAGGCACTGCATAGAAAGCTTTAATAATAGTTGACAAGCGCAATTTCCTCTTGAATTGCGTGTTTTAGATGTTCAGCAGTTAATTGCATAACAACGACCTGTTTTACTAGCTATTTTTAAAACTTTTAAAAACTATATCGTTGTTCACAAACTTTCTTAGCGGAAGTACCAGGAATTTATGTCTATGTATATAAATGAAGTAATTCTAATTTCCGTTTACTAATTGTAGATTGTTGTGAAAGTAAGATTTTTTAGGGTTTGCTGTATTTTTCCACAAAGAAATGATGAAAACATTCATCATCGCGATTGGTTGGTATTAAATACACGATGCCATTATTCAAATGCTACCAACTTAGCCAGGTTCTTATTATTAGATAATTGAAAAGTATTTATCAAGTTATAAATATTATTCTAGAATTTGTGGTCGCATAAAAAATATATATTTATGTAGCTTAACACATACGCAATTAAGGCTTTACATAGTGTACCCTACACAAGTATGGAAATATGCGCATGAAAAACGGAAAAGGGCAAGATTTTAAATCAACGAAAAAAAGTTACATATTATATGTTAGCAACACCGTCTTTTTAGATAAATCAGTTGCAATTTTTTACGATCTTGTTATTATTTTTATTAGTTCTAATTTGGTAATTTATACATATGTGATATTGTGTTTGTCTGCATGGCTCAAAGTATTGTGTTACTAAAATTTATCTCTTTCTTTACAGGTAAGGGGCTTGAGAAGCAACATTAACAAAAAATAATTACACACCTGCAAGATTGGTACACCCACACGTTTGGTAAGCTCATGCCATCATTAGTCTTTAAATTTATGGATTAATACTTGAAAGTAGTAAGAATTGCAAGGACTGTGGGACAGCACAATAAACACACTGTTCGGATTACTCCTCCCGCACAAAGTATTAATTAATTCGGGACGCCATGTGTCTCGGGAATACGTGGATTCCCATTATCAAGTCGAATAACCGAATGAGCGCGAAAATAACTTCAACTAGAAACATGCACTGCTTTTTCGTCTTCCTTCATTCCATCTACCTATATCTAACATATGTACAACCTTCTTCCATACCCCGGAGGGAAATATTCTTAGAAGGACCACCCGAGTGTTCTCAAGTGTACGCCTTTATTACTCCAAAAAATCCATTAGTACGAAAAATGACAAGGGCACTTCTTCCCGATTGAGAAGGTTTTTATTCTTTTTGATATAAATGAATTCATAAGCATCTAGCTCGCGCGTCGATGTTACCGATTTCATCAGCTTCAAACTATCTATATTTATATTATGTCCGGTTTTTACCATATGTTCCGCAACGCCGGATATATCTGCTTTCCCATGTCGGTAGTGCGAAATATGTTCTTTATACCTAGTTTCGATAGACCTCTTTGTCTGTCGAATGTAAACTTTCTCACAATCTCCACAAGCAATTTTATAAATTCCCGACTTTTGTTTCATTTCCGGTTTGTCTTTAGGATTTCCTAAAAGGTTACGAAGTGTGTTGGACGATTTATAACCGATTTTTTTTTTCTTTTACGACTCGGCTAATTCCTTTTGTTATTTTATGAAGAGGTAATGTGTTGTCTGTATTGAACCTTCTTAAGGACGCGGTCAACATCTACAGAGAAGTAACCATTGTCTTGCAATGTTTTTAATATATTTTAATTCTTTTTCGAATCTGTTTTGACTTAACGGGAATTTAATTAATCTATTTACCAGGAAAAATCACGGACACCTTATGTTGTTGACAATGGTTTGAATCTGCCATTATCAATCTATCTATGTTGGTTTCTTTACTGCATATGTCTATTTTTAATTTACTGTTATTCTTAATCACTAAAGTATCTAAGAAAGGACGATTGTTCATTTCTTTTTCCGCTGTGAATTTAATCAAATCAAATCGCGAGTTTAATTTCGTTAGGAAATTTTCCACCGTATATTTTGTGGTATCAAATATCGCAAATATATCATCTACGTATCTTAGCCAAATTCTGGGAAAATAATCTCCGTCCTTTTTCAATTCGGTTTCAAACTCGTTCACAACCAGATTCGTAGAATTTCCCTCCGATTTGAAAACGGTTTTTTGATATGCATAACTTCGTTAATCTGATGTACTCCACAATTTTAATATCCTCGACTACGTTTAATTTCAAGTATTTTCTAAAAAACCCTATAGTTTCAGAGATCGGCACGCTCGGAAACAGTGAACAAACGTCAAACGATACAAGAATCTCCCCTTCATTGATGCCTATGTTATTCGCTTTATTGACAAATTCCATCGAATTTTCTACTGCTAAACTTTCTACCTTATCTACTTCTATCCTTGAATTCGTTGACTAGCCATTTGGACAAGCTGTAAGTGGGTGAATCAATGTCTGACACGATAGGTCTCATCGCTTTACCCGGTTTATGAATTTTGGGCAAACAATACATTTTCGGAATTGTAGGGTTACCACTATTGAGAAAGTACACTGATTGTGAGGAAAGGAATTGGTTCATTCAAACAAAAATTGTTCAGTTCAACATTTTTCGTATGTATATATAGTCAACATTCCGTATTGTTAATTCGAATATCACCTAAAAGGACTAGAACTATCTAATATGCAAACTCCTTAGCATTGAGCTCTATTTGTACACATTTAAAAGCATATACGTTCGTGAATTTATCTCTCTACCCCGCAAATATTAGATTTACAGCATGGACATCCGACGATACACAAGATCTTATTCTAGTTGAACATTTAAAATCATCGTAGTTGTCGTTAGTTGCGCTATGATTCGACAATCACATAAGTGATCTACTAGCTGTTCTCTGTTGGAAACTGATTTATTTCGCGAAGGTGCATCTTGCAAAACCAGTGACAGCGAAGCCATGCCATGCTACATGTAGTTGATTTATGCGGTATAACCAGAAGAAACGGTACAAAAACAATGATATATCTCATTGCATCTCAAACAACATGGTAATAATTTAGGAGCTTCACCTTGTTTGAATCACACAAAGATTCTGAATTAATTTATTTTGAAATATGTATGCCGTGTTGCAAAAATCTTTTGATTTATTCATATTATTTCTAGACCAAGCACAAGTGTAACAATTTTTATATATACTATATATCTAGTACACTTACAAACGACCCCTCCTATTCGTGTAGCGGGCGATAACTTTTACCCTGGAACAATATCGCACGACATGCTAAATTAAAAGACATTACGCTGTGTATATTCCCTACTCGCAGTATATCGTTTCTGCCAGGGATCTTTCCCGTACAATAAAGTCCTATAAACTTTAGGACCGCTGTCTAGGTATAACTTTATTTCAAAGATTCCCGACTCTACATAACACAAAATTATCGACCTTATATCCTGGTGGATTCTTTGATCCGATGCAATAAACTGTTTTATCAAACATCAAAGTAGATTATTTCTCTGAAAAAGAATCAAACTGTCGGGGCGAATTAAATTGTTGATGTTGGTACTTCCGGTGTTGGTTAGTGTCTAAGAAAAGGTCGTAAATTAGTGGGCGGCAACTGGATGAATTGTAAATTCTCACAAAGATGTTATTAAAGCAAATGCCTGTCTTTATCCTCTTATTGTTTGGTCTTATTTTTGGTATGATATTTATGTCATTATTTCAAGGAAAGTTTTACCTAATTTGTATATATTTTAACTGACATAAATAAAAGGAATCCAAATTCATTGTTATTAAATTTCATTAATTAAATAATTACCAATTTGTAACATTGCACTAAATTTATTTAAAATTGGGAATGTATGTATGTAAGAAAAATATAGATAGTTTTCAGGAAATTTTATTGTTTGTATTGTTGAAAATGACAAGACAAAAACTTCAAAATTAAATATAATAAATAAATGAGTGTAGTTTTAATACAGATTGCGCCATCTATGTACTAATACTGCGTGCATGCAGTTATAGTATATACAACCGCCACCTTGTTTTATTTTTATGTTACCCCTAATTTACAAGTACTTAATATTAATAATCCTTGCAAATCAAAATATAGATAATTTATTAAATTATTTATTATTGATTATTACTTATTTATTAAATTTATCAGATATTGCCAGTATATCTATATCATTTTTATGGAGTGTATTTTGGTCTATTTACGTTTTTATATAACCCTGTAGAAAGGGGTGTGGTTTGCGGGTATTCGATGATACTTGACGACCCGGGTCCCGTAAATGCAGGATTACCAAAATTATAATAAGTACAGAGGAAAGCAGATAGGTATGTAAACAATATTTAAAATAATTATAATATAAAATGATGCCCCAAACAAAATATTACTATTCATGAATTAATTTTCCAATACAATATCCTGAAATATCGCAATTTGAAAAGTAATTTGACATTAATTTTCTTCTGGTTTTGCCATATAAATAAAATAACATGCAGGTTAAGGAAATAATAATAAATGTTTCCAAGGAATCCAAATTCCAGAGAATAAAACAATCCATTTGCTGTGATATTTACTTTATTTACAATACCTATTTATTTGGCATCTCCAATCGTTTATATAAATCTTTTAAACATTTGAAAGTACCCATTAGATTTATTATTCTGCCCTGGCCCTATTGTCAAATTAGATGATTTATAACCTTTGACTTGTTTGGATTGAAAAATATTGGATCAAATTATCTAACATATTACATAATAAGACGTAATAAGAGAAAAAAGGAAAGGTAAAAAATGCTTACATGAGTTCTTATAGCATGCAAATTTTGTATATAAGTTTTTTTATAAGGAATATCTAATTGAAATTATCAGAAATTATTAATTAGATATAGAACGTGCATAAATAATTTAGGCAGATATATTTTTATTTTATCTACGATGCAGAGGTTGAAAGTCAACAGAAAGTATCAACCTTTTACGCGGTCGAAAATTTCATACATTAATTTTTATAAATTCTGAATAAGTACAAATAGTATAGATTTCATTTGGTCTTATGGTTAACAATGGGAATCCAGGTATTCCCGAAATACGTGTCAATATGAATCAATCAATTCTTGAGCTTGAAAACTATAAAGTTATTAATGATTTCCACCAATTTCTTACATAAGCATATAAACTTCTCAAACCTGTCACGGAGGGTAAAAGATTATAATATTCATTCTGAAGAGACATAATACCTATTCAAGTAGATATCCACTTTAGATCATTATACATACATCTTTGCTGTTCTCATTATGGGTATTATAAGGACCCTAATATGCCCTATAATTACTGAGCCCCTTTAGATATTACATATCGATTCTTGTGTTCACTACATACGTAGAAAATTACATCTGTCCTGAAAAGACACGATTAAATCCATGCAATTTCTATAAGCAGCTGTAAAGTCGAGAATCCGAAAGCTCTATTCAATATGCAGTCGCTCATGTTATATTTATGTGAACGTTGGACATTATGACATGAAACGGTGCTTCCGTGCGACCAGGTAATGTCACCCATTTATTTTTAACCGGAACTTTAAAAAAATAATGACAAAATTAATGGAAATTGAGGTCTGACGTTCTGTATATTAATGTAATAATGAAAAATAACGCGAAATTAAATAATAACTGAGACACGGACTGGTATAAGATTTGTGTGGATAAATAAGTGATAAGGTAGCCCAACTCTTATACATTAATACGTAGGTAACATTGTTCTAATAAATTATATTTTATTTTAAATTGTACATTAATACATTGTGCATGATGATGACACGCATACGATGATAACAACAATACGATTGCAAATGTGCAGGTGCGTTTACACTATCTGCAGACATGAGTAGATGACATACAGAAAATTATCACGTGACATGCAATATTCACCACTCTGCCAGATATTACACGACGCGACGGCCATTTTGTGCAGCTAATCAAATGTCAAATTCTAGGAAGTAAATGCCTCAGCGACGTCGATTGTTGTGTACACCAGCCAGATTCGAATTATCGAATCGAATTTCAAATGACACGGGGGAGGTTAGCGGTGTCTGAAAAGGTTCGTGTCGTCTCGACGAGACATATGTGTGCATGTACACATATCTCTTATCGTAAAATGTTTTGGTGACCATCGTATATTATAAATAAACATATGATGGTGAGACAACTTTTATTTGATCATATTCGCCAATTAATCACCGATAAAATCGAACCAATAATTCAGTCTCAACAAGAAGAGCTTACATAAGATACATGTTTAGCCTAACCTAGCTATGGAATATTAGCGACGCCAGGTAAGATATCGTTATAATTTTCAAAATTACTTTTCACAAAGGCGACTTACAAACGATGCGCCATTCCACATTTTAATTTTTAAATGGTAAACATGTCTTTTAAAATTGACAGCAATAGGTATTGTACAACTTAACCCTTACAATATTGTTATAGTTGATTGTAACGGATTCTTAGAAAATCGAGCTAGATTATTCTTCGGAGAATGTTATGATATTTTGGTTTGGCTTAAACATGCAACGAGATTATGATTAATTTACCTTTTGTGATGTAATAGCTGATGATCTATAACGAGTTAAAGATAATTCTCTTGTAAATGTTGGTTGATATTGTCGATCGATTGCCGTTTATTATGAAAAAATTTTATGTATCCAAATTATCTACTACTCCTAAACATTTTTAGGAGAAATGGTCTTTCCACGGTACTCAACAATTGTATAATAATAATAATACGTAATAATAATATGTTTCTTGGATTCACTTCTCTATACTTATATGTATTATGAACATTTTTTTGTGATAATTTAAAAATACGTATCCACGAGGGATGCCCGGTTACTAAGGTACATTTGTGAATTACAGACAGGCTACTTCATTTATATAAATCAAACATACACTAAGTAAAAGCGTGAACTGTTAGCTACTTTTCAACACAATCGCCGCCAATGTTAAAGCACTTATCCTAGCGAGGCACAAGCTTCTGTAAACCCTCTTCGTAAAAGGTGCGATACAAATTTGTGAAATACTGCCGTACTTTCTCTTGAACTTCGTTGTCGTCTTCAAACCTTCGGCCGACAAATGAGCTTTCAACGGCCCAAAAATGAGAATCAGAAGGAGACAGGTCTGGATTCTCATCCGTTTCCGTTGACACTAACTTGTTTTCGACTCTAAACGCATTCTCCGTAAGTCTTCAGTAGTTTTTTATGAATTTCGGTGGCTGTTTCATTATTTGCATGCAAAAAACGAATAATGGCTCGCACTTCAAACTTGGGGTATATTTCGATCGGAACTGACATTGTGCGGCTGTCACTGCACATGTTGTACTGAACTTAAGGCAATGACAATAGCCACCTACATAGTACATATGCACATCTAATATGCGTGCAAGTTTCGACCTGATCGGAACGACGTAGGCGGTGTGTCGCGCAAGCGTACCTTAGTAACCGGACATCCCTCGTATCTTCTCAGTTAGCTAATGCATTTAATTCGTTTAGTAATTTCAAGTTTAAGCATTTTACAAGAATTAAGGATTAAGGTAGAAATATTAATGATTTGAATGAAAATACGGTTTTTATGGCAGATTTGTGGCAAAACGTTGTCGTAATTTGGGCGTTCCTAAAACATATTCCTTTATTTTGAAATTAACTCATGCTAGTCCGAAAATATGTTCAGGTATTAATTTATATCTTCAAATTTCCTTTTGAAGATATAGATTAATACCTGAAGATATTTTCCTCTTTAAAGCTGCAGTATTTTAGAATTTAAAAAATCAAACCCCTTTTCCCAGAAAATTAAGATTTTCTTCTTAAATTTAATTTTATTTATTTTATTTATTTTATTTATTTTATTTATTTTATTTATTTTATTTATTTTATTTATTTTATTTATTTT
>JARFOC010045312.1:0-22202 GCA_031763485.1 Osmoderma eremita | reverse complement strand
GCTATAAAACCGACCAAAGAAAAGAAAGAGATTTTTACGGGACCTGTCACAATGTAACCCTATGTGTCACAAAGTAGACCCACTTAACGGTATCGTATGATTTTTGATACGCCTATCGATCGATCGTTTATGCGATCATTAGCATATAACTGGTAAATAATTTTACAAGTTTCATGCTAGTGATCGCTTTAGTATACACGTCTTTGAGTCTAGTAGGTAACTGTCTTTTCAATACTTCAGAAGCTCAAAGCAAAACTTTTTGCATTATTCCGAAAAGTGGGGTGTGCGATGTTATTGGCTGAAATTTTGGAAAATCCCAGATATTTAGAAAAATACGGTACTATAAATGCGTGATGAATACAATACATGTCTACTTCGACAGTTATTAAAAAGATTAAATGAGTAAATGCATTCGTTTGCGACAACCCTAATAAACACTTCATTCCCAACTACCGGGAATTCTAAGTTGGGAAATATCAATCATAATGCTAATATAATAAGTTCGCGGAATATACCTTCCTCACCTTAATCTCTATAGAAAGATATTAAATTTGTGAATGCATAGATATTCCAACACGTAAATTGCATAAGATCAGAAATGTGAAGTTTGATTAATTTAATATATGTCCTAACTAAGGAATGCCGGAACAGATATTAAAGATAAAAGATGCAGGCTGTTATTAGAGACCGTAGTACTACCGACAACTAAGGAAGGTTTGTTGAAAAACTAGATACTTACATTTTTTTTCATTTCAATAATTCCTGATTCTAAAAATTATATGCTAGCTTTGAACTTGAACGCTTTATTAGTATCGCATGCAATAAAAGGAGGGAGACACAAATCCTCAATGTCTTAACACAGCTATTATCATCCCTCTTCATAAAGGCGGTGATAAGGATGAATTTAATAATTATCGCCCAATTGCGCTACTCCCAGTTTTATCTAAAATTATTGAGAGATTCATAAAAAACAGCTAATGGCTTTTCTTAAAAAAATCAAAATTATAACGCCTGCAAAGTTTGGCTTCTTGTCCAATTCAGGTACAGTCGATGCCTTGTTCTCGGTCTTGAATGAGGTCTTTACTAATATAAGTAACAAGCACTTTACAGAAACTCCGGTCTGGGACGTTTCCAAAGCCTTTGACTGTGTCAGTCATGACATCCTAATAAAAAAAATATCTTACTATGGGATTCCTGGTACTTCTCTGGAATGGTTCAAATCTTGCCTTTTTAATATGAAAGAGATCCTGAGAGCGAATAGATATTCCTCATCGTGTATAGAAATTGACTCTGGCGTTCAGCAAGGCTCAGTGCTTGGTCCAATATTTTTCCTTCTGTTCATCAATGACATCGCCAATTTAAAGATCAGCGGGCACCTATGTCTCTTCGCAGACGACACTAGCGTCACTTGGAGCAGCCCTAACAAAGCAGACCTAAAATCGGCTATACCCAGCGACTTAACCGTCATCGAAAAGCGGTGCAATTCAGCCTATGCTGTAATAAAGTAAAAACCGTGATTCTACCGTATAAAGGTGCACTGCAGCAGCCATGTGTTTTCGATGATGAGACTATCAATATAGTTCCATCTCTCAGATTCCTGGGTCTGACTGTCGATGACACTCTTAGATGGCTTCTGTATATCGACTCCCTCGCCAAAAAGTTGTCTTCTGCGTGCTTTACAATTAGGTCTGTAGCCAGGGAGCTTAATCCTCCCTCTGCTCGAATCGCCTATTTTGCCCTTTTCGAATCGCATCTTCGTTACGCTCTGCCCTTTTGGGGTACTTTATACAATTTTAATACCATGTTTAAACTGCAAAAACGGGCAATTCGCTACATATTTCGTCTTCGAGGCAGAGATCATTGCCAATCTTACTTCCTAAACCAAAAATCCTAACTCTCCCTTCGCTATTCATCCTTGAATCCGCTTCACTATTTCGTAAACATCTTTCTGATCTACCTGAACGACGCCACCATAACTACGTTACAAGACGCTTTGATCATGATCTTTATCTTCCAATACCAAGTACATAGTTGACTAAAACCTCAATCATCTACAACGCAGTCAAGCTGTACAACCATCTCCCATCCAGCTTAGATTGATGTCAACTTACGTAAAATTCCGCAGAAAGGTTAAATCTTACCTCCTAATGAAACCTCTTTACGCAGATAGCGACTTTTTCGGAGGAGGGTAAAATTTTTAATTTAAATCTTTGTATTTTATTTTTATTTTCTCACTTACCTGACAACTTGGTGTGTCAACACTATGTATTACTTGTTTGTTTGTTGTACCTATTTGAAGTTGTAATCTTTACTTAGCTTTGATAAAATTTTGTAATTTTTCATGACAATAAAGCACGATATTATAAATAATATAGACCAGGAGCCGCACCCCTTTGAATCTGAAAATAGGTCTCTGCATACACTTGAAAAATTTGCTTCGATTTTTTAGTTTAGAAAAATACACTTTTTTGCGAAATTTATTGTTTATGTATCGTCTTTGGATCCTGTATCCATCTCTGAGTTTTGGTAATATTTCTAGTAGAAAAATATCTATTGAATTATTCGATCAATCGTTTCAAATGTATTGTAATGTCAGGTATAATTGTATTTTCTTCATTTTCCACAACAATTGAATCAAGCAAGGGAAAGTTTGCAAAATTCCCATTTTCAACTCGACATATCCAAATTTCTAGTTTTCCAATAAATGAAGATAATTTTTCACTAGCTATTATTATATTTTTACCAAATGTTTGGATTGATATGTTCAGTTCATTCAAGTGGCTAAATATATATGCTAAGTAGGCTAGCCTCAGAGTTGCATCCTTACTCTCAAAATCATTTACTAAATCACAGTTTTGACTAGTCAGCAACTGAATAATTTCTTCACGCAATTCAAAACCCCTGTTAAGCATGCGGCCTTTAGAGAGCCATCGTATTTCGGTGTGATATAGAAGCACGGTATGAGCAGCACCGATTTCTTCATAAAAGGCACGAAAAATGCGATGATTAAGCGCTCGTCCACGGATATGTTTTACTACATTTATTGCAGTAATTAGGTGTTGTTTTAAACTTTCTGGCAAAGCTTTTGACGCAAGTGCATGACGATGCAATTGTGTTACTGTAACTTGCGTTAATTCTCTTTTCATGTGTGAAAAAAATCCGGAATTTTTGCCTAACATTGCCGGGGCCACATCAGTGCATATTGAGCCAATCACATTCATTGGTAATTGATGTTTTAGAAAAAAATCTCTGATATGATTGAAAACATCAATTCCTGTCGAAGGCATCTCCAGTGTCTCACAAAATAGAAATTCTTCTATCATTTTTTTTCTTTTACATATCGCATAAATACTAAAGGCTGGCTGCAATTATCAACTCATCCAGTTGTATGCTTACGTTTAGTGGACTGACTTTTATGTCTTCTATTATTTGCAGTAAAATATCTTTACTGAGATCTAATACAGTTTTAGCTATTATTAATGCACAAGGTTTTATTAATTCCACAGCTATCGTGTGAGGTTCTTTTTTTCTTTGCACACAGATAGGACGCGTGTAACAAGGGCTTTTGAATTGCTGGCTAGCATAATTTTAAGATAGTACCACTTTTATCAAATCGAGCCTTTTTTACTTCAATCTGTTCATGTTATGCGCAGGTTGTTGAAATGCTCTAATAACTTTGATAGGAAGATAGCATTAGAAAAATTTATCATTTATTCAATTTAAAACTATCCACCAGGGTGCATTCAGGCTTGGTAATTTTTCGAGTAGTACTTTTATGAATTAACCAGCTTCGAAAAAGTGGGTACATCTTTAAACGCTTTAATTTCTGAAATGGAGAATTGCCAAATTTATTACTAGAAAAACTGGTATAGTTGCACTGTTAGTTTATTAGTTTAAGTTTATTAAAACGAAGTGCTAATTTTCTTAAAATAAGTACATATATCAGTTATTTTCAAAAATTCAAAAATTCTTCGTGTACTTTTTCTTGTACGGATTGCCCACAATTTTTTATAGTGGAACAACTTGAAATTAAAATTAAAATTAAAATTACGAACATTATCGGAAAACATATTTCATCTATTGTCCGATTGGTTGACGTCATCACAGATGGTCAGCAGACTGTGTGTTGGAACAGAGCTTATGTCTCACGTTCTTTACAAGTAGGACTGGTTCTGGCCCAACGCCACTCAGAAGGAAAAAACGCGAGATTTAATTGACAAATTTATTATGTAAACCAACGGCTCACTTAATACTCACTAAGTTATTCCTTCCTGCGAAACATTTGAAGCAGTAATTAATAACTATAAAAACGAAGAAAGCAACAAACATATACTACTAGCCATATTTATTTTCGTATATATATTGTTGCACAGATTTACATCTAATAATTTACTTTATTTAATTAGGCCGGTGGTGTTATCTACATATATATCTATAAGTAGAAGAAAAATAGTTCGTTAGATAATACATCATTTTATTAGAAGAAGAAATTGCATTTATTTTTTACATATATTTAGTATTTTTTCTAAACTTATGCGTGCCCCATTATGTCGTTAATAATTATGACTGGTAGTTATATAGGAAATATATTGAGCAAAAGTCAGATAACAAAAGCCATATGCAACATTATATGCAGTGGAGGGCTAAAGTGGGAAACGATGTAAATATCTCTGAAGTTAATAGAGTATGTTTCTCCTGTCATTCTACGGAGCATTTTACCCTGATCACTCTGTGCATGTTTGGTACTTCTGGTGTTCATTGCGTGTACACTAAAACAGGAAAAGCTGTTCAGCAGCTACTCGTTATTTAGACGGTTAAATGTGGCCCAAAAAATGAATTGAAACATAATCATTATCATAC
The DNA here is from genome assembly GCA_031763485.1 of Osmoderma eremita. NCBI lineage: Eukaryota > Metazoa > Arthropoda > Insecta > Coleoptera > Scarabaeidae > Osmoderma > Osmoderma eremita. Next base: position 17,342 of record JARFOC010045312.1, on the reverse strand, counting down.
AAAGAGGTGACACTAATACCTTTTTCATTTGCTAAAGGCTAAAGCTATCATTAAGAATATAACGAATGACATATCAAGTAATATACCCGCTCGTGCTGCGCATTGGGAGCTTAATGTGTCGGACATGAAATGTATTTCTCTGATGTGTCTATTCATTAGTTAAAGATGAAGCAAGCTAAATATTCACCAGCATCCTGACAGCAGAGTAATACGTATTTTGTTCTAACATCTAACATCTAGTCGTTTCTTTTACTCTTTACTGAGCTTATTCCCAGCTGGCAAGAATTCACTAGGATATTTATATAGTTGCCGTAGAAACAAATATTTTCATATGTCATGTAAATTAAATCAAGTGTTAATTCAGTTACTAAATTAAATTTTGTACTTAATATCACGTAATTTGCTCGATAATTTCAAATTCAAGTTCAAAGTTATGAAATAATTAATATATCTAATTGACTGTAATTTACATCAAGTGCAGTTGGCGTTTATAAATTGTGCATGTTAAATTTTTTACGAACTGGCGTCATCAAGGCGAGCCGCTAAAACATGACCTATGCTTTGTTTTTCGTTTCCGTGGAGTGACGGTCTAATCGTCTATTACAATGCAAAATATTTGTTAAGCGTTAATGCAGGGTGGAACCACGTCTAAAGAAGCGAATTTTGCGCTGCGAGTCAGGAGCGAATTTATGGGGAGGAATGTAATAACTAGTAAAAGCATTCAGATTATCGAACCTGGCGGATGTCATCTTACCATCAAGTAGTAAAATCAAAATCACCAATTTATAATGGTAAATATCCAAATCAGTGAACTGTCGTATCACAGGACGATATGACAGATGATAAATCTGTGTTTTGAGTAGATATAAATAAAATTTTAGCAACATGGTTATGACATTTGTTAATAACGGATCTCGTCTGATATCCCAAATAGATTATAACACAATTTTCTCAACGTTCACTATTTACAAGATCTAATCTCTCAAGTAAACGTTACCAGAGCCACTATGAGGTAACGTAAATGTTTTCTTCGAATAGATTGTTTATACACGTCTAATTGAGCGAACGTTGTTTGACTTGTTCGCATTTTTATAGAACGTAGAATTTGGGACGCTTCCATTATCTTTATAATCGCCCATTTGTTATCTTCCACATGCCAACCAACTTAGATGCCAATTTTATTGAGTCTGACTTGGAATTCTCAGGGTTATTCCTAATATATGCATTATATGCCACAAGCCATGTGTCTTTTTCGAATATATTCTCTTCAGGGTGTTGTCGCGGAGCTTCCAAAAATCATTATTCTTACCGGAACCTTCGAGCTTAGTCTTGCCATCAACCCACTAGACCATAAGGGTTGTAAAATTGGTGTAAGATACAAAAAAAAAGAGACAAAACACTTAAAATAATGTGCAAGAATCATACACAACAAGAAATGTATTGAATCGATAGAACCAAAGAAAATATTATTATAATGAAGATCAGCTACTCGAGTAGCTCGAGTACTCATGTACTACATAGATGTACCACATCTGGTATGTCCCCAAATCCATTCTTTTTTTGGTAATGTTGAACCTAATGAAGTTTGAAAGAAATATACAATCTTAAAAGTACTAATTATATGGGCATTGATTGTATTTCTACTTCTATATTTAAAACACTTGGAACAGTAATTGCACGTCCTTTGTCATATATAATTAACATGTCTGTAGCTAAATCTAAATTTCCTACTAGACTGAAGACAGGTTTAATACTTTAATATGATGGAAGGTATGTTGCCGATTTACAATTCGACCTCGCCAAAGCATTTGATACAGTTGATGTTAATATAGCGCCTCAAAAACTGTATTCACTAGGTTTTAGTGATAACTTCCTTCATTGACTGATGTCATACCTGTCAGGTAGAGAAGCATGTGTTAAAATTGAGGATCATCATTCAGACTTAGTTGGTGTGGACTTCGATGCGGGCCAAGGGTCTGTGCTAGGGCCTTTAATTTTTTCCTTATACATATGTAAATGATTTACCGGAGTTTGTAGGGATTCCTAAGATAATATTCTATGTTGACGATATTATAGTTGAAGCCGGTAATTTAAATGAATTAAAAACAAATATAAATATTGCTTTGCAAGCCTTCACAGAGTGGTGTATAAGGAATAGACTCATTATTAACTTACAAAAAACCATTTGTCTGCAGCCTCAGTGTAGAAGAGTAATTCAAAGTCTACATTTTTCATAAATGATTACACAATTAAAAACGAAATCAGCAAGACTTCTAGGAGCAAAAATGGATGCCGATATGAAATAGATTATGTTTGTAACAAATTATGCAGCACCTACTGGGTATTATTGCAATTTAAAAAAACAATAAATCATAAAACTTTACTGATTATTTATTCGGCCTATTCAGCTATGAATTATAATGTGAATGTTTGGGGTTATACCACAGGTTGGAAAATGATATTTATTTTGCAGAAGAGACTGTTGTGTTAAGGGTAGGGATAGTTGTAAATCGATTTTTAAAGACAACAATATTTTAGCTTTTCCTTGTATTTATATCTACAAAAGTATTATGTATGTCAAAAATTATGTTACTCGAACAAAATTCTAACGGCCACGCTTAGAATACGAGGCATGGCAGTTTATTAAGAACAGCTTCACACGAAACCTCACTCTATGAGAGAACTCCGACCTATTCCGGCAAACACCTGTATAACGCACTAGCAAAGGGTATACCAAATATACTTCAGCCTCATTTATTTGCACATAAGGTCAAGCGGTTTCTACGATCCAGTTGTTTTTACTCTGTAAAGGAGTTCCTGTAGTCAAGGGGCTGAGGGGTTACGATTGAACACATTTGATTTTAATTTCTTGTTTTAGTTTTTGTTTGTGTAATTTGTTTAATTTGTTACATGTAACAATTTATGGCTTTTGTCATAGATTGCCTGTTGACGTGTCTTATATCATTGTTTGATGATCTTCGGACAAATAAATACATAAAATAAATTTTTGCGTGCACCTCCATAAAGCGCAAGTCTTCCTATAATAAATTTTGCAGCTCCGCATAAGACCTCGGGGTATGTGACCACCTACGGTCCGTCCAGGAAAAAAACATTTATCATACGCACTGCGTGCGCCAATATTTTCATCTTCGCGTCCAAAAAACGAGTGCAAACGGGATCCCACTCGGACGGAGAGAATCCGCTATCAAAACTCACTTCCACGAGTTATATAGTCGCATAAAATACGCTTCCAAACTGCACTCCGCACATGCATTTCTCCCCTCCATCAAAGTCGTAAATGATATACTCTTTGCCCCTCCGCTGGAGTCATGATACGATGCAATCCTGCACACAAACTTCACTTCACTTTGGCAAAGCAAGTTCGATAGATCATTTTGCACGATATAGTACGAGTTCACACACACGGAAAACCGAGGTATATAGGGTATAAATGTGTCTCTCTATATTTGTGTGTGCGTGTGTGTGGGACACATAAATGTAAAAGCGCTGTACGCAACAGTGTGAAATTGTAGTTTCCCTCTGTGTGTGTGTGTGCGCGCTCCGGATTCGTTTCGAAACAGATGATATTTTCATAAACTTCCCAAAGCGGTATCGTCGGCTTGTTTCTCGCTTTAACCTGTTGCACGTCTGGGGCATTGCCGGTGCGTTATTTGACGTTTAAATCTTACTTTTACGTAAACTACGATCGCACTGATTCTGTGCGAAAACAGCGACAAGTACAAAAAAGGATTTTGATAGTGTGCCAAAATAGAAACAGATAATCGAATTAGGGCTCTGTGTATATCAATTAAGTGACAATCTCCTGTAGTTGTTAGTTTAGTGACTGTTTCGAAGGATGTCCGATTCCCAGGAATACGAAACGAAAATGGACCTGAACGCCTCTAGCACATCCGCGTCGGCGAGGACTCCGCCGAATTGCGCCAGGTGCCGGAATCACCGTCTGAAGATCGCCCTGAAGGGCCACAAACGCTACTGCAAGTACAGACACTGCAAATGCGAAAAGTGCCGCCTCACGTCGGAGAGGCAAAGGGTCATGGCGATGCAGACGGCCCTGCGGAGGGCCCAGGCTCAGGACGAGGCGATGATCAGGCAGGGCGCGATTCCGTCGCAGAAAAGTCCGGTACCGATACACGTGACCGACAGGAGCTTCGAGTGCGAGTCGCCCGGATCCTCGTCCACTCCCTCGTTTCCGGACGTCAGCAGGAAGAATCTTCTCGAACCCGTGGCGCGGGAAACTGTCGGTAGTACCAACGGTAAGATCTTTTTCCTTTAAGTTTACGCGTTAACGCAATTCTAATGAATCTAAGTTTTTGCGTGTTTTTGTGTCTTTTTACTTTGCACCGGTTATCGGCTTGAGCCGATCTACTTCTTCGCTTGAGTGCGTAAATTTATATGCGGTGGAATGCTCTCCAATCTCCAATTAATAAAATACGTGTAGGTACTGTTACAAAATATTAAAAAAAAATTTGAATTTATATCAAAAGAAGCCACGCACGCTACTGTTGTTATTGTAATGTATTAAAAAAAGTTTGGGTGGACTGGGAAAAAATGATTTAAGTAATTGCTGAAGCAGATTTTAAAATAATAAACTATTAAAATGCATTTGGTGATAACGGGGAAATTTTATATTTTTATGTTTGTAAAGATGACATTCAGTTGTCAATTTCTTCATATAAAACATAACCTACAAAACTATCAACATAGGTAATATGCTCGATATATATTTTACCGGTGAATAAATTATTGTTAAATATTAAACCATTAAATCGTAAAAAGAACAAAAAGGTATCTGACATAATGCGATAAAAATAAACAGACAAACACACTGGATAATGACATAATGGACGAGATACAAGATGTAATGATTTACCTAATTTCACGGTATTCAAACTGTTTGAAGATAGTGGACAAGTTTGAGCAGTACAAAAGCAAACAATTAATCCCATAAGAGTATCTACTGTCTTTTGGGGGGGCGAATGGGCTATGGGCCTGTAATTATCTATTTATAAATGTCATAAATTACAATTTATTTGACATTGAGCTAAAACAGATACTACCATTTGTTATTGAAATATTTTACAGAAAAATTTTTACTCCAGAACAAACTATAGTGTGTAATGTAACCTTATTTTCGCAGTGGTCAACCCAATTAAATCGGAAACCGGTATTATTCCATAAATGTATAGTTTCCACAATTATTACTACATATTTGTTGTAAGATCGTGTGATTTAATGAGGCAATTTTGTGTTTTTATATTAAAAAATTCGAGTTTTAAAGCTCCTTGAACGTAAAGACTTTTTTAAAGACCCTATCTAAAATTTCATGTCTAATGTTTAATAGCGGATAGCACAAGAAAGTCGAGTTCTGCGTTTTCCAAAAATTTTCGGATCACATCAAGTATCCTTTGTCCTTCCTCCTTTGTCCTTTCGTTGTCTTTCATGTTAGAATTTAGCTAAAATCATTTTTATACCGTATTTTTTCTAATGGGCGCCTCGGTGTTTAAAAATTTACGGCATCTATCTTTGCAGCGTTTAAAAGAAGCATTTATTAGAGTGCGGCGTTTATTTCGAATCAAACCGAATCCTCATTTCCATTCTTAGCGGTGACAATTAGAATAAATACTGTATTTGTTGTATACTTAATTTTGTAATTGTAGTACCTAATATCCATCCAAGATAATTGTCTTAGGATTGGGTATAGTCTTTCAACTAAACTACTGAACAGGTTTCGATAAAATTTGTAGCATATCAGCAGGATGACCCAACTTAGGCTACAGGTCCTAGGCTATTGTTCTAAGATCGTCTGATTTAACACCTTCAGACAAATTTTTTGTTTCTATATTTAAAAAAATTCTATTTTTAAAACTCCCTGAACGTAAAGACTTTTTGGAAGGTCCTATGTAAACTTTCATGTCTAATGTTTAATGGCGGATAGCACAAGAAAGTCGAGTTCTGTTTTAGAAAATTTTCGGATCACATCTAGTCTCTACAATATTTTATTTGTCCTTCATATTAGAATTTAGTTAAAATCATTTTTATATTGTATACTTACTTAATGTACTTACTTGTAGTATGTCGGCATTACGGTCCAACTTAGGCCATAGGCTATAGGCTACTGTTCTAAGATCGTCTGATTAAACAACTTCAGACAATTCTTTTGTTTCTATATTAAAAAAAAACAATTTTTAAAGCTCCCTGAACGCAAAGACTTTTTTGAAGACCCTATGTAAACTTTCATGTCTCTAATGTTTAATAGCGGATAGCACAAGAAAGTCGAGTTCTGTTTTCGAAAATTTTCGGATCACATCTAGTCTCTACAATATTTTATTTGTCCTTCATATTAGAATTTAGTTGAAATCATTTTTATATTGTATACTTACTTAATGTACTTACTTGTAGTATATCGGCATTATGGTCCAACTTAGGCCATAGGCTATAGGCTACTGTTCTAAGATCGTCTGATTAAACAACTTCAGACAATTTTTTTGTTTCTATATTTAAAAAATTCAATTTTTAAAGCTCCCTGAACGCAAAGACTTTTTTGAAGACCCTATGTAAACTTTCATGTCTCTAATGTTTAATGGCGGATAGCACAAGAAAGTCGAGTTCTGTTTTCGAAAATTTTCGGATCACATCTAGTCTCTACAATATTTTATTTGTCCTTCATATTAGAATTTAGTTGAAATCATTTTTATATTGTATACTTACTTAATGTACTTACTTGTAGTATATCGGCATTATGGTCCAACTTAGGCCATAGGCTATAGGCTACTGTTCTAAGATCGTCTGATTAAACAACTTCAGACAATTTTTTTGTTTCTATATTTAAAAAATTCAATTTTTAAAGCTCCCTGAACGTAAAGACTTTTTTGAAGACCCTATGTAAACTTTCATGTCTAATGTTAAATAGCGGATAGCACAAGAAAGTCGAGTTCTGTTTTCGAAAATTTTCGGATCACATCTAGTCTCTACAATATTTTATTTGTCCTTCACGTTCGAATTTACTTAAAATCATTTTTATATTCGTTGTATACTTGCTTTTTTAATTGTAATTATAATATGCATCCAAGATAATTGTCTTAGAATTTGGTGTAGTTTTTGAACTAAGCTACTGAACCGATTTCGATGAATCTTAGGCTATAGGCTATTTAAAATTCCGATTTTTGGGTGAGGATGGGACAAATTCGACATGATAGACGAATAGAAAAAATAAATTAGAAATGAGTTTATATCAAAAGAAATGTTAACCGTTGCAATTCACAGCAATGGAGGCAATTTCCGTCCTTAAAAATAAGTTCAATAATAGATCAGACACTTTAGCTTTGCACTGCAAATGGATGTCGAGAACGTATAAGTTTGCATTATGTATTATGACTGTTTAAGCATTTTTTCCAGAGGATATGTGTATCTACAGCAACCGTGAATAAGTAGTACGCAAATTTCACTAATAGTCAGTTCGAGTTACACAGTTGCTCCCTTGTTCAAATATTAATATTCAAAGTATCGTGTGCCAGACGTTTTTTTACTACTAACAATAAGTTGGTTGCAGAGTAGGATTCTCTTAATAATTTTATCGCTCATCTAAATTTCTGTATAAAATAAATACAGTGCAACTTGCATGTGGCCTATATTTAACTATAAATATGCTTAACTACGAATATACATATTTACGAGACATTAAAGACTTGTCTTGGTTTTACTGCTACTGGGAACCAGTCGTATATAATTATCTCGCCGAAGACGATATAAAACGGACAAGTTTCCTTCGCAGGGTTATTTGGCGAAACATTTTGTTGCATTACATTACAAGTGGGGTATCAAATCGGCACAGTCGCCTAATAACACCAAATTAAATTTCACCAATTTTCTATATTAATCGTTTATATAGAAAATTGATGATGTTTTGACCGTGCAATGTGGGTTAGTTGCCACTTTCAACAATTAAAATACCCCACAATGTAAGGCAGAAAATATCCTCGTCATTTAAGATAATTCTGAATAGTTATAATATATGTATACGAGGGTTGATCAGTAAGTACCCGTTTTTGAAGAAAGGTGGCGTTGCTCAGGGAAGTTGGCATAACCATCGTATATTGCCATCTGTCAGACGATACCATACTAAAAGTCAGAGTGATTCATAGGTTAGTTTTTATTTCGCAGCCCGTTGTATCACATGTGTTTCGTGTTTCGCGCTAAAATGGAAAAAGAGTAATACGGATCCGGAATTCGCCTTTTATTTTTGGATGGAAAAACATGCAAAAAAAAATAAATAAAAGCGAAGTCGGTTGCTGCCAATGGGGACCCTTCATCTATATCAATCGTCAGATATTCGTTTAACGAATTTAACCGAGGAAATCGCTGAAAAGGTTCAGGATATGATTTTCGCTGATCGCCAAAGTGCGCGAAGTAGCAGATGCCGTAGGCGTATCGTAAGGAACGCCAATCAATATTTTACATTATAAGTTAAGTATGAGATATGTGTCGGACCGATGGTTGTCGCGATTGCTCACGGTAGACAACAAACAGATACGGTCGTCAATATCGTAGCAGTGTTTGGACTTCTTTAAGTGAAATTCGCGGGAGTTTTTGCATCGAGTCGTCACCACTGATGAAACCTGGATACATTATTACACGCCAGAGACAAAACGACAGTTTAAACAATGGGTATTGCAGGGTGAATCTGCTCCTAAGAAGGCAAAGACGATATCATCGGCCGAAAAAGTCATGGCCACGATTTTTTGAGAGTCGAAGGACATAATCCTCCTGGACTTTTTGCAAAAAGGAGGAACGAGCACGGGGCAATGCTGCAGCTAATTATTGGGCCGATTCGATAAGAAATCGTCCCATTTGGATAAGGATAAAGTGCTATTTCACCTGCACATTCACCTAGCTCCCTGCGACTTTTTCTGTTCCCCAACATGAAACAATCAATTCAAGGGAGGAAGTTATCGGCGAGACAGAAGCTATTTTGAAAAATTTGACAAATGGTATTTTTGGAGGAGTTGAGGGAACAGCAGAAGCGTTGGGAAAAGTGTGTAGCGATCTGAAAGAAGATTACGTTGAAACAATTTTGCAACGATTTGCGAGTCGAGGCATTGTTTTTCCCGTTGGGCAGTATTTTTCGAAGATTTCTGGTATCTTCCAGTGAAATTTCGATGGTTAGGACATAGGTATATGATTAATATAAAGTAAAAACTAATAGATCATTTCTTTACAGAAAAAGTGTGGAAATCACAAAATTTCAACATATACTTATTTGAAAGGTGAAGTGAGATTTATGCCGTGTTTAATAATATCCTCAATATCCTTAATAATAAATACAACTGTATATAAATGTAAAAGAAAGACTTAGTGAAAGACTTCAACACCACTATCCGTAGGCAGCTACAATTCAATCCAACTTGGAATAAAATTCTGTTAATGGGCAGAAACAATTTTCTATAAGAAATTTTCTTAATTCGAGCTTAAAAGATTTTAGGCGCAGATCTTTAATAAAAGGCACTAGTTTATTATATAATTTAATGCCAGTGTATATGGGACTATTTTTAAAAAGACTCAATCTATGAGCCGGAATCACGTCCGCACCTAGAGTAAAGTACTCATGATAATCTTTGTTGCGTGGAATGATCAAATTGCAACTTTTAATAAATGTAAGCAAGTCTAGTATAAATAGGCATGGAAGTGGCAATATATTTAGTTCCTTAAACAATAATCGACAAGGGTGTCATGCAGGGACACGCATTATGGTTCGCACAGCTTTCTTTTGAAGCCGAAATGCCCTTAAACTAAGAGACACAACTTCTCAAAATAGAACACCTTACCTGAGGCGCGACTCGAAGCAAGCATAATAATATTTTTTCTTATTTCGACGCTATTAACCTCGGACAATCTGTACAAGACAAAACATGCTTGTGAAAGTTTCTTGCACGGCTCATTAATATGTAATTTCCGGCCAAGATGCGCTTCAATCTGCAACCCGAGGAAATTTATAGATTGAACCTGTTCAATAGATTTACCATTAATTCTTAACAATTGACTACTATCACTATCCGACGAATTTGACGTAAAGTTAATAAACATTGTTTTCTGTACATTCAATTTTAAAGAATTACTGGCAAATCATCCTACAAATTGGTCAATGTTGTTTCATATTTTTAGAAGAAGTTAATATACCTGGCGTTATCCATGGTTTTCGGTCAAAAGTACAGGCCGTAGTTTTCTTCCTACGAGAAGAAGTATCAGCATAAAAGCGCAATGTCTCTTGTACTAAACGCGTCAGCAACTGAAGACGTAGTCAGCGTATTCACTCAAGTTTCCTTATTTAGCGCAAACAGGAACCTATTCCAACCATCCGAATAAAAAACATAGTTTGTAGTATACACACTGGCACCAGATTCAACATCGTCATTTGAGACAATTAGCGTTATGGTAAGGAATATACCCGAATGATCTGATGGTATGTTGTATTGAAGCTGTCTTATTTTGGGTTGAGTTGGAGTACATGTAGTCAATGCACGTTGAACTAACGGAGGTGATTCTAGTGGGTTCATCTATTAACATATTAATATTATTACATGACAGTATCTCAAGAAGTCTATGTTTATTTTCTGAAGCAACCAGATAGCTTATGTTAAAGTCTCCACATAGTACAATATAAGTGCTCAGTTCTTTACAGAAAATGGAAAGTACCAATGAAAGTTTATCAAAGAATACATTTATATTATCATCTGGTGATCTATACACATTTAAAGCTACTAATTGTAAACCTTAGAGGTATATTGAATTCGACATATTTCAAATTCTCTTTCAACATTGTAGCTCGACAAAGAATAAAAAAATTTAGATTTAGAAGAAATCTGATATCTACCGTATAGCAACCCCACCATCCTTTAATCTGCTGCGACAGTGATGACTTAATATAGTAAAACCGTCTATTTTAAAACTTGATATCTCAGTCTCCCTCGGCCAATCCTCGGAAACACAGGCTATATGTGCATTCTCACTTTGAAGTAACAACTCAAAAGAATGTATCTCATTACGCATATTCATTGGACGATAATTTGCAACCTTCCCATTTCAAGCCCTCATCTTACCTTAGAGAAACCCGTGGTGTAAATATATCAACATTCAAATCATTTCATTGCAATCTACCATTACACGAAATAAATATATAAGGATTATAACAAGATAAAATTCTGACCTTTTCGCAACACTTGCCGAATCCGCAGATGATGTTGACCCCGAAGAAAACACACCAGTTAAACACTAAACTTTAGGAGTTTATAAATCACAATTGCACCCGAAAAATATCGATAGGAATACATGTAATCCGTTCACGACGCGGTTCAAGATGCGGTGTTTTCAGTTCTGATTAAGATAGAAGATATAATAAGATATAATAATCGTAGAAGATATAATATTAATATAGATATTGAGGAAGTTGAAAACGCTATATGGAAGTTAAAAAATGGGAAAGCAGCAGCCAGTGACAATATAGAACCTGAACTTCTAAAATAAATGGGAAAAGAAGAAAATAAAATATTGCACAGTATTTATTATAGAACAAGCATGGAAAACTCAAGAAATACCCGAAGAAAGGAAAAGCACAATAATTGTTCCAGTCTATAAGAAGGGAGACAAGAAGGAGTGTTCGAATTACCGTGGCATATCACTAATATGTGTGGCAAGTAAGATATACGAGATGATACTGGTGGCGACACTAAGAAATGCTGTAGAAGAGAAACTACATGGGGCTCAGAGTAGCTTTAGATCAGGACATAGTACACAATATCACATCTTCATAATTAGAAACATAACAGACAAGTTTTTAATGTATCATAAAGATATATACATAAGTGTTTCATACTTCTTGGAGAAAGCTTTCAACAAGGTGATACGACAAATGTTTGGAAGGCACTAGAGAATAACGGGATAGACACAAGACTAATCGAAGGAGTTAAGTCAATATATGCGAAGACCACCAACATAATAAGGACCTACAATCAAGAGACTGAAAAGTTTCAAACAACGCAAGGACTAAGACAAGGAGGCGTTTTAAGTCCACTGCTCTTCGTAATTTTCACGGATGAAATCATAAGATGCTGTAGCAGAAAATGCAAAAAAGTAGTAGGATATCATAAAATGAGACAAGTTGAAATAAGCGACATTGTAATAATGGTAAACACAGGGAGCAACTTTCAATATAATGTAGACAATGGGTCAAAGAACTGGAAGCTAAGGGAATGACAGTTAACATAAAGAAGACTAAGACCATCGCGATATCCAATGTAGAACGAAAAGTATGCATCCAAATTAATAACAACAATATAGAGCAAGTGGAAAATTATAGGTACTTGGGGGCAGACATCAATGGAAATGGAAAGTTGAACCAAGAAATTAATAACAGGATAACGGCAGCTACAAAATTATGCCATAGTATGAGGAACAACTTTATTAGTAAAAGGGAAAAACTAAGATACGATATACCTTCCTACGTTGCTATTACGGTAGCGATACATGGGTACTTACAGACAAATTACGGAGAAACATACAAGCTGCAGAAACGAAATATGTACCTAAGATGAGTAGCAAATATATCAATAATGGACAAAATAGGAAATGACAACATACGGGAAATGCTGCAAATAGAGAGCGCAAAACGCATATAGCAAGGGCAGAAATGTGACGGTGGGGCCATTTGAAAAGGCTGGGTGAAGAAATGCAACTGAGAAAGTAACGAAGATATGAAACAGAAGGAGAGGTGGACCGCATATGATATGGGATGGAGAAGTGGTAAATATATTGACAACGAAAGGATTATCCTACAGACAGACCAAGACTCCTGCAAGAGATAGAAATTCATGTGGAAACATTGCAAAAGGTGTATAGTGTTTTAACCATGCATGTGATATAATATCCTCTACACCTCACCGTAAATGAGGAATGGATTATATATAATATAAAAAAAATATAATTTATATTTTCAATTGTTTGTTCTGATTTGGGGAAAAACCCGTAAATTTATCGGAAGTATGACGGTGGGTTAAGCTTATTAGATATTTGTTGGATGTAATTTGATCACTTGATGTTCTCTGAAATTCAGGTATGATATTCCAAGAAGTTTTTGTTGATTTACTGTCTCCCAAATAAAATTATTTTTCGAAGAGGACTATTCCCTGACTATAGTATTTGTATTGTTTGCAATTTGTATTTGAAAAACCGTGTTCGTAAAGAACATATAAACAAATACATTTTTTGATAGTTAATTGGCCTTAATTTCTTATATGTATTTGTTAATTCGTTATTGAGCCCTATTACATCAAACAGTTTAGTATTGGATTATCTGATACCTCTAACCTCTTTGCGTGTCTCTCTTCCTGTTACATTTACTGGATATCCAGTGTCAAAGCACTTGAGCGAAAATATTTTGTAACTAACTGTTCGGATTCCTGCAAATATTGTGGTACTATACAGTGTGTTGTCGGCTATATGTCGCAAGAGGAGGAACTTTTTTTAGTATAGCTTTATGAAAAAGAAATTATTCTTTATAAAAGTTTTTGCTTGTTCTAAAATTCAGGAATCAATACAATAATATCTAAACATTATGAAAAATATAGCTTCCTTATTAGCCACTATCAAAAAAAGTCTGGCATTTTTTTAGAAACACGCAAACATTTTTATAAAGAATATTTTTTTCATGAATTTATAATATGATGTTTCTCCTTTTGTGGCACTTGTCCCCGGCAACATATTGTATATAATAAATATTTATCTTAGTAACTATTAGCTTACAATTGGTGGTAAATATTGGGTGTAGTTTCCCAAATTTTCAAAAATTTTTGCCATTTCAACTTCTGTAAAATTAAAACACCTTTGTAATGTTATTTTAATAAGTACATGCATCGGCCTAGAAATAGGCATGCTAATTTAGATCTAACAAACTTAGATACCTCTACCATCTGTTGCAATGTATATTTGTATATTTTCTACTGAATTCCCGATGTTATAAATACCCTCCAACGCTTTTGTTTATATAAAATGCAACTGTTGCAGTTTATAGATACCTCCTATTAGATTATTTGACTTTGACCAGAGTGCAACAATTAAATAAATTAGTTCGTATGAGCATGGATTAGCTTAAACTTTATCGGTAAAACCTAGTTTGCATATATGTAGTGTATACAGGCTGTTTACGGTCTTGTGAATGATCTTTAATGTGTAAAGCCTCTACTTTTTGTACGTGGAAAGGATGCAATTGATTCTCGCGCAATTAGATTTTATACATTTACTTGGCGAGTTTCTTTTTTCGAGTAGGTACTACTAGAAGGGTCTTTTTCGACAAGATTTAAGACTTCCTCTTCGTCATCCAAAATTCGTTGGTGTCGGCCAGGACCACCATCTCGACCTTGACTAGTTTCTCGTGCACGGGTTACTAGAGCGGTGAATTTTTGTGAAATAGGTGTTCGCCTGTTAGGAAACCGCTCAGCGTACAATCGACTAGTAGCAGCAGGATTCTGGCGTACTTCGCCATAAATTAACAACATGTCAACGTGGTCACGTGGTGCGATGGACCATCTTTACTTTCCTTATTAGGATTTATTCGGAAAAATTTACGTCAAACCAGCAATGCAGTGACAACTAATGCAACAGCTTTGCAGATGGGAAAAGTTACAGACACTTACTTAGTAAAAAAAATCACGAATAACCTATTGTTTGCATTTACTTTGCACAAGTTGTTGATCAATCGTTTTAGCATTAAAAACCTTAAAGAAAAACTACAAGTTTTTTTAACATCAATATCTCTCTTATTATGCAACTTTGTTGAGATATTTTTACGTTAAAACCTTACTTTAAGATGTTTAAAGGACCCCTTGAAAATAAAATCACAAGACCGTAAACACCCTGTATATTGCTATCACTTTTTGTTACCCAATAAAAAGCTTTAAAATCTAATTGATTTAATTATCCAGACTTTCGCAATTAAATAGATTATTCTATGTTTCTGTACATAAATATGTATTTATTCATTTTCATTTAATTACAACAAAAAGTACACATATGGGCCGGTTTATATCGCTTGGAACAAGTCGAGCCTATCTATCTAAAAAATTCTTATATTCATGTTCTACGGTGCATCGTTGGGAGAGCCTACAAGCAGCCCTAGTTTTATGATTTAAGTAATAAATAGGATATAGCTGTGGGAACTATTAACACAATCCGATGAATTTAGCAAGAATTATTACTGCAATTTAATCAAACAGCAACAACAGTGTTAATGAAGGAGTGGAGATGCCTAAAATGCAATTTTACCCAATTGTTTAGTCAAATTTAGCTTACCTATTAATAAAGCAATAGAACAAAATTAGATTGTATTCATTCCCATTTTCTTCTTGCCATAGCAGCATTTCATCGCCAAAGTTATTATTATTGCATAATTCTTTAACAAATAATGAATTACAATTTTAGTGTTGACACTTCTATCTATCTATAATACGCACAATAATATAGTTCATGTTCACACTATTAGTGTTTTTAAAGTTACAGTACTGATATAGTACCCATATCTTTTAAAATGGGAGAACATTTCTAATATTAAACGATTTCCTGTACAGTTGTTCTTAAAAGTAACGCCGGGGTACATGCAAACGCAAATAATCCTGTCAATTAAATAAATGTTAAATGCCCAGATTTGGATTGGCACAAAGAGAATTACTCGGCATCTTGTGGTGCGATTAAACTGTTCTCAAATACTCCGCAAAAAAGGGGCTTTCCTACCATCATAACACAGATTCAAAAAGTTTCTAAGTTTCTGCCAACAAACTATATGATTAACGTATACAATTATTATCACTCTTTGATATTATTTGGAATGTACTATGATTTCGGCTATTTAATGTGCTTGTTTAACACACACACATGCTGGTTTCAGCAATGATTTTTAGAGGTGGCTTGCTTGCTGGGACTGTAAATGACTTTTTAAATGCCAGAATTTATGAAAACGTTTTAAGTGATCGCCTTTAAAAAATCATTAAGCATATTCTCTTGGATATTCGTAATAATTAATATGATGGTGGGTAATGCTGCAAGGGAAGACAAGTCACAGCCCGGTTTAATAATAACCATTACCCTGAAAGATGGATGGGCGTAGCGGCCCCGTTGTTTGACCCCAGGGCAGTCTCGATTTAAATCCTTCGGATTTTTATCTCCGAGCTTACATAAAGCAATTACGTAATATGGAGTGTTTAAATTGACAAATGCGAATAACTGATTCAAGGGGTCTTAAATACCGTGCATGAAATAGGAGGAAGGTACAATCCTTTGTATTGTAAAGTGTTACGTGTAAGAATGTGCTATAATTTTGCAATATATTGGGTTGTCGGAAAAGTCAAGCGCATTTTTGCAACAAATGGTTCATTTTTTATATTATTCGCGTCCATGTATTGCATTGCTATGCCATTTAACAGTTGACAGTTCTAGGCTTCCTTCTAAAAAGATATTTGGATAGAGGTTGAAATACGTAAGCAAGCTCGATATCTGGTTTCTTCATGAAAGAAGTTCGTTGGACAAAGCGTATAAACATCGCGATATGCTCATTAAACCTGAGAAAATAAGTAAAAATAAAAAATAAAAATTACCATTACCACCTCGACGACTGAAGAACTCCGGATACGTATTTCGGCAACTAAGTTACCATCCTCAGCAGAATACACCAAGGAAGATAATGTTACACGTCGCACTCTGGGAGATTTGCACCACACAGAACACACTTGAATAACCCTATCCACTATGTTATGACGTCTAACATCATATTCCTCCGTAAATTCTGCTGAGGAAATGCGTATCCGGAGTTCTTCATCGAGGTGGTAAGGGTATTTGACAAGAAGTGGATTGTTTGCAACAATGTGAAGCGCAAACCATCTTGGTCCCAACGTGATGATTCGCTTCAAACGCCATTGAGAGCAGAGGAAGGTTGTACTCTCAGTATGGTGAGATTTTTAAGATGTCGTGGTAATCAATACGGAAGACTCGGCAATTCGCCAGTTTGACTCAACGTCCAGACTTAATCGTAAAGAAGTTGTGTTCCACCCCGACAATGCAAGGCCACACACAAGTTTGTTCACCCGTGGAAAATTTAGAAGAAATAGAAAATATTGTTAGAGTAGAGACTGAAGTTGGTAATAAAATACCACTAGATTTATTTTTTATGTATTTTGACGACACGACGAAGTCCTAACAAGTATGGTTGAATATACTCAAAAGTATTCACGTGACAATAACAGACATGATTTTACAATTGATAAAAACGATTTGCTAAAGTTTCT
>JARFOC010045291.1:0-22212 GCA_031763485.1 Osmoderma eremita | reverse complement strand
TTAGCAACTGCTCATAACTTGGCTTCTAGAAGTAGCACGATGTTGCGCGTAAGCACAAACATGAACTACTTACGTGTCACGCGATCTATCATATAATCATCAAAATCCAACAGCGGAAGCGTCTCAAATCGGCAGTTGCTAGAATCCAGAGGAACCAACTTAAATGGTTTGGGCATCTGAACCGAATGAACGAGACTAGGCAGCTTAAACAAATATGGCAAAGCTACACAACAGCAGAGGCAAGGGAAGGCCAAAGAAGAGATGGAACGCGGAGATAAGACTAATTCTTAAGAGTAGGGATGGGTGCTGGACGGAAGCTGTAAGAATGGCGAAGGAGAAGAAAGAATGGGCAGATTTTGTGCACCTAGATGAACTGTAATCTTGATTACACCTTAGGGTAGAAAGAAAAGGACCTTGCTCTCGGTTTTCCTCTTCCTCTTCTACCACTCTCTCTCCACTCTAACATTGTTCTTGTGATTACCGTTGGTCCTGCCCTCCACACATGTCCTAGCCATTGTATTATTTTTGCCTTTATTAGCCCAACCATACCTTTTCTGTGTGTACTTTAATCCTGTCAATATTTTTTGATCGGCATTTGTGAATGTAGTTTTTTATTTCACTTTAATTTTCAAAACGATACTTGTAAGAGTTATAAATGTTAGTAAAATAATTAATATCTGAAATTAAATACGGAAAGAAAACAGCCAATCGAGTATTATCTCGTTACATAAAATAACAATTTTAATTAACTCTATACTAGTATTATTTTGTGAAGAAAATAAATAGATGAATAAACTTCCATAAAGCAGCAGTTTCAGTTACCGCATAGCGCAAGCAGAAATTAAATTCTGTAGTTTTCTAAATATAACGCACGAAATTACTAACGTTCTCTGTGAATGTTCTGAAAACATACACTTTCTATTACAATCGGATAGTTTTACCAACCTGCAACCATACTATTTTTGTCTACTCCACAATGTTCCGTGCCAGGTTATAAGGATGAAGGATAATAATAAACAAATATAACTGGTCACATTTAATACATTAACTCATTTGGGATGTTATCCTAACACCGAACTGTTTCTAGTGATTAATGTTATTGGGAAGAAAGTACTGCTCGAAGTCATCTATATGCTAAACATCTCAAAAATTAATACCTATTCTACAGTTTTATTATATTTACACCCATAACTACATCAAAATGTATACTTTTTAACAGAGTAACACATTCATATACTTGACATTGTTTTTGCTTGTTAGATATATCTATGCTGCCTTTGAGCTAAAAAAAAAATAGGTTTAACCAAGAAAATAGGGACAATATTTTTAGAACGCCATCGTTGCATCAGTTTTAAAGTAAGTAGGCTGAGTAAAATCTTTTTAAAATTATTACTTACTTGAAATAAAATTATAATTTAGCTAGACATATTTATTTAAATGATTTTTTTATTTAAACAATTACGTAAATATAAGGGAAAGTAAATTAAATGAAGTAAAGAAAACTAAATTACTTTATATAATTAGTAATTGTTTATTACGCACAAAGAAAAAATTACTACTCCCAAGAAATAAACGGCACCATTAATATAATAATATATTCTATATACAAGAAAGTTGATATCTTTATTAAACTAATATTTATTTTTCTTAACATCAAAGTCTCTCAATTTTAGTTGTTGAAATATGTAACTAGAGTCTTTCACTCATTGGAGTGGGAAAGGTATTTTTTGTTTCAGTTCCAACATCAAAAGATATAACTTTTCAATTTAAGATATATTTGCTCTGATTTAACAACATAGACCTTTGGTTTAACATGCATTCCCAATTGGAACCAAATTTACCATTGATTTGATTACTACTTTTACGGTTTTCTGCATATCAAGCCATTTAATGCATATAGGTTGCTTGTTTATTTCCTTTCCTTTCTTGTAGTTTTGCATCCAATCTATGGTTGTATGGCGTTTGTGTGCTCTCATTCTGCAGGGTTTCTAAATTATATTGTTGCAACTCTGTACATATTGAGACGTCTTCATTTTCAAGGAGGCTGTTATTGCTATTTAATATTTCCAATCCTAGGTGGTATTAGTTTACATTTTAAGAGATGATGATCACTTCCACACTCGGCTCCTCTACATACACTCACATCCCAGACTGTAATCCGTGGTTTAGGTATCGTAATCAGATAATGAATCATATAAATAATTCCAAAAGAATTTTGTTGACATTTCTATTAATCTAAGACCGTTGTCATTTATAGTGTTCTCACCAAAAGGTTCAACTACATTGTCTTTCGTTTATTTTTATTACTCTGACGTTTAGATCGCCAAGAATGATTATTTCCATAGTTATTCTAATTTCAGATATTATTTCGCGTAGTTGTCAGCAAGTTTATACACTGTGGAAATTAAATAACGCATAAATTCAGTAATTCCGTTGATATTAATTTTTTAGAAAAAATCTCGAAAGAGTATATCGATTTTAACTTCAGCAAATATTTTCAGCCTATTTTCAGTTTCCTATGTTATTTGTTTTTCATGTTATGACGTCATCGACTTTTCTTTCACATAGCAACCTTTTTTATTATTGATTATGATAGTACTTTCTATTTCGTTTTTAACGATATAAAATATTCAATGTTATATTTGGTAAAAAAATCGAGAAAAAGTTCAAATACTACTTTAATTAATATTCCTTAATTTGGGGAAATTTTATCTAGTTCCCGGTGATAAAACAAAAAAAAAACATTAGTTACGGCAAATGTCGTACGGTTTACGGTAAATGTCAATAAAATAACTTTGCTTTTTATAAACTAGAAAAACTATTTTATATAATACAAATAATATGATTGAGCGAAAAACAGTGAATTGAAGCGTTAATGATGATTGGTTATGGCGACGGAGCTAGAACACGTCAAGAAATGTATCAACTTTTTAGAGAAAAATATCCGGATCAGCCGATAAATCACTCAACAATTACTAGGATTGAAAAAGTTTCCGGGATTGTAAAGAATGTTCCAAAAACGTCTAGCGATATTAAATGAAGATGCACAACTTGATGTGTTACTACAAATTAAAAACAATCCACATTCAATTGTTGACAGAAGATGACTTTGATCGTAGACAAGAATTTTGTCAACAAATGATGGAAATTTGCCTTCGCGATTCAATGTTTTCCCAGCGTGTTTGATTTTCCGATGAAGCAACATTTTGTTTAAATGGAACGGCCAATAGGCAGAATTGTAGATGTTGGGCTAGATAAAATTCCCATTGGGTGCAGGAAATGCATACCAAATATCCTGTTTATGTTTGAGCAGGAATTATTGGTGACAGAATTCTACGTCCATTCTTTTTTGAATACAATTTCACTGGAGATAGATACCTGCAATTCTTACAGTTGGAATTGATGCCTGCATTAGCTGCATTATTCCCCAATGCAAATAATCCTGAGGTACCAAGTAATACCATTTGCTTACTACAAAATGGCGCTCCGCCTCATTACGCAAATAATGTGCGACGCTATTTGGACCAATTTCTCCCAGGAAGCTGGATAGAGAGAAGGGGTCCGACGGAATGGCCGGCCAGGTCCCCTGATCTAACGCCATTAGGTTTCTTCTTATGGGGGTACTTAAAAAGAGAAGTGTACAACAATCGGCCTAATAATTTAAAAGATCTCAAGCAAAGAATTCAACATGAATTTAGGTTAGTATCACCTCAAATCATCGAGAATGTGAGAACTGAATTTTATAAATGTCTTCGGTCAGATGGTACAGGGTCGTCACTTTAAACATTTAGTGTAAATATGATTTAAAAACTGTTATTTCTGCGCTTATTTTTGTGTTTGATGTTATTGTTAGAGTTTTTTTCTGCTAAATCAATTTAATTTCTTTTTATTACCATATTTACTTCACGAAGTCATCTTTATTACTAACTTTGAATTGATCAGATAATAAATTTACATTTTTTTTCAAAAAATTAATATCAACGGAATTACTGAATTTATTTCATTTTCACACTCTATGCTCATCGATTAAGCAGCATGAAGGTCTATGCAAAACTATAGAGAGAATGTAGGGTTATCATTAAAAAATGACATCATTGCTCAAACAATAACGAAAACATGGGTTATATATATTTTTGGGGGTGGCAAAAAAATAAATTAACTATTTAATGTTAATTAATGATTTAACTAATTTTCCTCGTATTGTAACTGAATTTCTTATACAAAGTAAATAATTTCTTTGGTTACACCATTTGCCTTTATTATTAAAAAACAAAAAACATTAGTTTTTGTAATTGCTAAATCTAACAATATTTTCTAGTACAATACTCACAACAGAACCGGTTTTGGAATTCATTTCATTTTAAAATTCAAATAAACTTTAATTCTGTTTTGACATCCGGCAATAACTGCGAATCTGGTTGCCTGAAGTTCTTTGATCACGTGATAAATATGTAAGTACCCCACAGTAATAGGTTCATTCAACGATTGAGAATTTTTACAATCGTTACAAAGCTTTCAAAATTTCTGCTAGATTGTTATGATTGTTAGGCATAATTTCCCAATGTTTCTTTCGTTTTACGAAACTATGATCAAGGAAATGTCAGGTAAATAATCATTTTCATTTACTCACACGGGTTTTTTCCCTCAGAGCTTGAAACATTGTTTATAGAAATTCGTATACTATAATTAAATTTATCGAGCCGTTGAACTAAAGAATTTGAAAAATTCGTGGATGAAAATTGAATGTTTGATATACATGCCAAGTTTAGATGAATTATGATAAAGCTGATTTTAAAGCTGAAATTTAAACAGGAATAAATATCTATTGTAGCAAATTTTCCATGAATATTGTACATATAATTCCGTGTTAATATCCTGTCCTTGCCTAATTATACTTAGACATGTTGCTTATAGTAATTTCAAACAGTATTTACCCCGCTTCTATTAATAATAGCTCATATAATGTAAAACAAAATTTGTAACTAACTATCGTATCGAACGTACTCAGTAATTCTAGACCAATTCTAGATTAATTATGTACCCGCGCTTAATGAAAACTTTAGGATCTATTAGATTATTATATCCAGTTTATTTATTTATAATTTATCTATAAGATATGGAGATGAATTAAAGTCTACTACATTAGTAATTTTCCTAAAATAGTTATGAATGTCTATCTGTATCAAGGTTAGTTATTACATTACAATTCCTATAAATACACACATATAACAATAATTCATACATCATATGACACTGTTTTTATTCGTAAAGTTTAGCTGAATATTAATATCCGTGCAATAAAACAAATAACACTCGCCTGTCAATTTGTTGCAAATTGACCGGCGATTTAGTACTTTTTAACTGAATTAGACCAGAATTCCAAAATTGCCATGTATTTTTTCTCACATTCACATACAGGACTTTTTTTATAACGTTACAAATAGATATGCCCCACAGGTAACGTTAAGCGACAGAGTCAAATATTTCTTTATTAATTTAACAATTTTTTTAAATATTTATTCATACATCAACTACAAATTCAATACATTTTATTGAAAAGTAGAGAATTTATTAAATTATGAACAGGTAACACAAAGATGAAAAGGTGACAGCGATAACGTGGTACCCGAAGAATAATAATAACCCGTCTTGGGGACATATTTTCATGCCTATAGCATGTGCGAAAACTATGCTCGATATTTTTAACAAATTCAAAGCAGATGGTAGTTTCTCACAGAAAAATAAATAAAACCAATCACTTTTCAACAGAACACATTAATCTGAATATCCTAAGTTATGTAGAGGAGCGGCATGTAGGATCGCTTTTGGATCTAGAAAAACATTATGAAGTATCATACAGTTCGATATACAAAACCGTAAAAGAATTCAATTATAAGCCATAAAAAATACAAATCATCAAGAGCTTTCCGAGGCAGAGCAGATTATTGCGAAACAATGTTTAATTTGTTGAACGAAAACGTAGAAATTTTGAATAAAACCCTTTTTATTGACAAAGCTACATTTCCCTTTCCATTGTTTGTCTTCATTAAAAGTTAGAATAAAATAATTTCTCCATTGAAAGTTGAAATTTTGCACTTTATTGAAAACGTAACCAAATTCTATTATTCTTAATATTTTAACAGTTTCATAGTAGATAATAAAGGGTGAGGTCAACTCTCAGAACTTCCGGGTTGTACCCTACAATTATTTATTTATTTAATTATTTATTACGTGCACTGATGAGGACTATGTGAGTCCGAAGCAGCTGTCTGTACGTGAGGAATACCTGAAGCTATACAATCACACGTGTTGTGTGATCTCAGAGGTATATTTATATATTTTTTAAATATATTTTTTATATACTTCATTTTTTAAACGTACGTGCCGGCTATTGGCAGAAATCTTCTTTCTTTGACCTACAATTATTTATTTCAAAATACTAAAGTTCCTTCCATTAACCCATTAGTTATTGATCCCGTACAAATCCTTATGCAGAAAACCTGACATGAATGCAGTACCCTCAAAAGATCAGCTGATTTGTATCCAAACGATTGCTTTCTTTCGGGTTACCTGAAAAGTAAAGTTTATAATAATATGCAAATACGTTGTTTGGACGAACTGAAACACCGTATAATTACTGCACATGATGGAATAAACCCAGAATTGCCTTGAAAGACAAATAGGACACTTAGAAAACTTACTGTGAAATTACACTGCACCTTTGTTATGTTCTTTTGTTTGTCTTAATTAATCGTTGGAATAAAATAATTTCTTCATTCCAAGTTGACATTTTGCACTTTCTTTGTTAAAAACATAACCAAATTCTTCATAACTCTGTTTTGCCAACGCAAATAATATTTCCGTACCAAACTCCACTATAGTTTCGTAATAAATTTTAACAGTTTCGTAGTAGAATTAAAATTTTCATCATATGCTGGAAATTTTTCGTTAGAAAAAATAAATTATAGTAGATCCTTTAAAACGTGCTACCCAGAAATAATTAATAAAAGGTAGTGGTGTAATTGTACTGGCCATAGATCTACACTGAGGACGCGTTAATGTATAACTGGTTGCCTACTATGTTGCTTAACTATACCTATACGAAATACCTATGTGTAACGTTACAAAACTCACGGTATAAGCTGGATTAAAAATATTTATAACTGCTGGATGAAGAACTCAAGAATAACTATTTGACGAAGTCAAAGCTTACTTGCATCAAATAATCTGAATACTTTTTATCATTAACACGTTGACGCCGGCGTATACCATCGGTGGTACACATGAGGTCCTATCACGGGACGGCGTGTACCACCGGTGGTACACGAAGCGAGCTAAATAAATGCATGGTTTGAAAACACCGTTCGCTAGACTAAAACACAAAGCCGAGCGCCGGCGTCAACGTGTTAAGCTGGCAAATAATTAAAACCAGACTCTCCTTAGTATGAATGTTACTGTAATACCGCTTTATTTATCAGCTCTGTTTTGACGATAACTGACATTTTTTAAGTACCTTGTATCATATCTCTATCCCAGCCTTACGCATATTTGCATCCATATCAGCTCCTGTTTATTATTGCATATTGTTTACAATTAAATAATGCACACGATTTCCGCACGGTGTGTCAGCATGTGCAGACACAACAAAATACCATCTCCTTTGATCGTACGCGATCTGCAAAAATAAAGTTTTGAATTATCATAAAAAAACCATTCCCATTGCCAAGTTTTTTTGAAATTCTAGACAAAATAATAATAGTAGTACTAGTATAGACAGCGTATTTTTTATGAATATGTATAACCGGTGGTTATTTCAGCGAAGACGATTGATGAACGAGCGCAAATGTACTTCTAATTTTAAAACACAAACACGTTAACGTCCAGATATTAAGAACTGACCGTAAATAATCGGGATGTGCATTCGTGAACGTAATAAAAATAATACATACCACTTTATAAACCAGTTCGATGGAACCAGGTGCTCTACATCTTTACATATGTGTGTTTTTCAGTAATTTTACGCCAGACATTTATAGCCAAATTTTCCTCGTGATTGCCAAAAAATTAAGATTTTTTGCTTTACTGGTGACTACTATAATATTCGCTCCATCGATCGGCACAGTGTTATTCCACAGATAATCTAATGCATATTCTTCAAGATTTAACTTAGCCAGAAACACACAGTACAACCTTTTGTAATCCGAATAGTTGTGGACCAGGACGGTTTCGGATTACCAATTTTTTTAGATTATCGCGACAGCAAAAAAGATCTGCGTATCTAACTTAAATAACTTTTATTCTGGGCAATAAACTGCATAATACAAAACATAAGGTGCATGTAAATAGGTACACAGTATCCAATTGCACGTGCAAGTAAAAATCTGTAATTGCACTTTGTCTCAACTTTTTGAAGCACAAATTCACCGCTTTATCTTGTAATTGGCGTAAAATAAAAAGTTCTGGACCACTTGCACCATTTTCCATCGCCCATTGAAGGGATGTACCAACACATCGAACGGCATCTTGGTGACTTATAACCGCCGAATTACTGATTTAATCGTCGTTTGTACATACCAGCGTCTCTTTCAAACGCGACACAAGCTGCTATTATTTCTTCGTTTGTAAATCCGATTTTTTCTTTTTCTGCAGCATCACTCGAAATCCATCCTTTGGTATCGTCCACTGCTACTTTTTCCCTTTAGAGACGACATTCACCAGTACTGTAATTTCCTGGAGTTCTTGTTCGGTTGCTCTTGGACTTCTTCTGATTTGTTCCACGTCAGAGTTCACAGATTCCCATGAAGTGTGAAGGTTGAAAATGGCGTTCTTTAAATTTAAAGCCTTCAACGAGTCCGAAGGATCATTTTCTTCCGAAACCAAGTGGAGGAGAAGTTGCTTTCTGTAGCGCATTTTCATTGCCTGGATTAAGTGCTGGTCCATTGGTTGTAGCAACGGCGTACAATTCGGCGGCAAATGTAACACAGAATTTAGTCCATCTTCACTTCGTAGTTGTCCTTCTGAGGGGTGACTTGGCACATTGTCTGGTAACAGGAGTACTTTGGGTGTTAGACCAAAATCTTTTAAATGCGCTTGCACTGAGGGAACAGTCATCATGAAACCACTGTTTGAAGATGTCTCGTGTCAGCAAAGCACTTCCGTGATTTTTGTAGCCTGCAGACAAAGATTGACGGCAATCTTTAAATGGCTTGGGTGTGCAGCGTTGTCAATGACTAATAATTTTTACTTATGGGACCCTGCCGCGTTCGCACATTGTATAAAGGTGATACGATCTTCCTTATTTTTCGGCCCGGCGCTGAATCTTCATGCTTGTGCGCCAAAGTTTTTGTTGGCAAAACGCGCCAAAATAGTCCACTTTCATCCGCATTGTAAATTTGGTGAGGATTAAAATTCATTCCTCGCACTTTTTCCAAAAACAGCTTTTGAAATGGATCTACTGCCATAGGATTGCTCGAAAGTCTTTCACCGGTAATAGTTAACTGTCGAATTTTAAACCTCTTTTAAAATAATCTAGTCACCCCGAACTGATACTCGTCGTCACGGCCGGTTATATTATTGTAAGAAAAAATTGTATTACAGGATTTCTCTCGATATTGATAGATTGCGGTTTCTTTCCTGTAGGAACCAGGTGTATAATGCAGATTCTACTTCTGGGTACTCAGCTTTCTTTAATGTCAGGCGCCGTATTGATTCCTCTTCATGCGATTTTATGTACGCCTTAATTTCTTCTTTCTTCTGTTTGATGTCCGTAATAGTCGATCTTCCTACTCCATATTCTGCAGCAAGATGTAACAGTGTAACTTCTTAATTATTTCATATTTTTGTGCAAAAAACGAGGTTTTGTGCTTTCGTTCAGACATTGACTGTTGACTACTGTTGACTTGGTACACGTAATCTCAGAGCGCGTCTTATATCAGGCAGCAACACGACTCGTTACGCTGTGACTGAAGACAGAACGCCGCAGACAGGTTTGGGCACGATTTTCGGATTTTCGACGTCTGACGCAAATGAATTTCGGATTAGCAAGATACCACATCATTTCCGATTGTCGCGATTTCGGAATACCACATGTACGGGTTATCAAGGTTGCACTGTACTTTCTGTGCAGTTTCTACTGAGGATAGGAACATATTTGCCGAAACTCGTACATATCCAGATTTATTTGTTCATTCAAGTAATCAGTGTACTTTGATTTCAACCACATTTACTCTGCCATACTCTTTCACTCTATAAATTATAGAGGGACATGAAATTTGTTTCCTTTTAAACTGGGCTTCTAATTATGTTAAATGAAAGGGCACAACAATATATTTCTTTCATTCAAGGAATTTCGAGGTCGGTTATAACAAACAACTATTACTCTTATTTTACTAGAAAAAACTGCTTTCCATAGTAGTTGAAAATTACGTTGGCGAACTAAAATTTCTAGTCACTTCCAATTTCCGTCCCAACTTAAATAAATTTGCAATTTTGATGCAAATGCTAAATGCATTGCCAAAATGGAACATCATTAGGTCTAATTTGGAAATACTAGAGATAGGAAAAAATATGATATTAGAATTTTTTCTAATTTCTCATCCATGTGAGCATCAAAACCAGACGAAATTGACGGTCTAATTCGCGAAAGATATCCTTTCATGGCCAAGACAGAAGGTTTGGTGCAAGGAATTCTAGGAAGGCCGTGAACGTGTTCGAAATGAAGCTCATCCAAGTAGTCCTCGCACCAGTACGACTGATGAAAACATCGCACGTGTTCGTGAGCTTACCGAACGAGATCGAGGCCTCAGAGTCGCAAGAACTTGATTTCAGCTATGGAAGCGTACAATCAACCGCCAGTAAGGAGTTGGGCTTTAGAAATATGTCAACTCGTTGTGTTCCAAAGCCAATGATCAAAAATACGCATGAGTTCACATTTATCAATTGCTTTAAACTCATTTGAAAATTGATTTTTTTTTTGCATAGAATCATTACATTGAATCAACGCGTGCAAGCATGGAGTGGAGAAGGAAAGTCAAAGGAAATCCTGCGAAGGAAGAACTCGATTATCTCTGGGGAAAGTGATGGCCACGTTTTTTTTTTAATTGCGGAGAGCTAGTGGCAGATTTCTTAAACGAACTGTCGGACTGTCAACGCAACCTACTACTGGGGCCTCCCGGATCAAGTTAGGCTTCAGTATCGATGAAAAAGAACGTCATAAAATGGTGTGAGAATCCCAGAACTATGCTATGTATTTCTACAGTTCATTGTAATGAAGCTTATATAAGCAATATTATTTAAAAATTAGTTTCTGGTATCTACGCCTTAGTAAAAATAGCCAGAGTTTATAATTCTAATTTATAGAATAGAGATTATCTTTTTTAGAAAGGAACCCTTTTTTCCCCATAATAAATATGTGAACCTATCTTATGGATTGTAGAGTAATGCTTTACCTCACTCAGAATATTATTACATAGAAACTGTCAGACTCAAGATGAATTCACATAGTTTGATATTAATAATAGCAAAACTGCAGCACTGAAACTGTCTCAGCGTTAATAAATTAAAGCAGCAGATATTCCAGAGTCTTAAGTGAAATACCTAAATTTGTCTAAATTTCCGAAAATAACGGTGGCT
Source organism: Osmoderma eremita (assembly GCA_031763485.1). Taxonomy (NCBI): domain Eukaryota; kingdom Metazoa; phylum Arthropoda; class Insecta; order Coleoptera; family Scarabaeidae; genus Osmoderma; species Osmoderma eremita. The sequence goes on along the minus strand of JARFOC010045291.1, from coordinate 10,581 downwards.
CTCAGACGCCGCGTCAAAACATACTGATTTAGCGTCGGACGATTCATTATCCACGAATTCATTCACATTATATACGGCCATCTTTATCGGAAGCGGATAAAAATATACTCCTCCTCGCACATTTCCCAAGTTCAGACAACTCTGACACGTATCCCCTTCGTGTTCCTGATTTCGGCGGAGAATACGAGAAAAGATAATACGCGAAGAAAGGGAATTTAATAAAGGCCCGAGCATGTGTGCTTTAACGGTGACTCGCAACGACCGCTAGTTTATTCGAATAGCCAGGCAGTCTGCTATTTTACACTGAACATACCCACCGAGTTTTTTGTGCCCAAACGAATATTACATATTTACTTAATACCGGATCGTGCGACAAAGAGTGTGCTCGACTGCTCGCCAAGTTTCCACTTCGACGAGACTTTAAATACTAACTTCCATGCCGCAGGAATAAAAAAAAATTAATTCGCTTAATAAGCTTTAATAACACCACGATTAATTTAAAACTGCTACTTTAAACAGCTCACATGATCGCAAGTGTTCTTACAGTATCGTTAAAAAAATTAAGCACATTCTTCACTAAATATAGATATATTACGCCGAAACTCCAAAATCGCTCGACAAGCAAAGGAAAGAGTATAAAAAAAATAGAATATTGTTGTAACTGTATAATATTTTGCATTATAGAACCAATAATAATAACATTGGTCAACACAATTTGAGATTTATTTTGTCCCACGAGGTAAAGTGGGTGAACTTGATCTGTGCACGCATATTTTAGTTGGATAAGCGAATATCCTGGAACATAAAACCTAAGGGTGATGAGGAAATTTTGAAAACATAATTGATTTCAGCATGCAGAAGTATACGGGAATCAGGCATATTTGTGCTTGGGACAAAAATCTTGTTAACCAGTATAATTTATAATATTATACAAGTAGTAATAGTCATAAAATGTGATGTAATTAGGTTTTCGGTATGTAAATAAACGAAACTCAATTATTCACAGGTGCCTCAATGTTTCGTTATCGATTTATAACATCATCAGGAAACTACAATGCAAATAGTTACTTATAACAAGTATAAAAATTATGAAAAATGTTAAAATTCTAAACAATCATATAAGAAATGATAAAATTTACAAGGTTTGTCAATAAGGTGACTATTAAAATTTATTCTGTAAAATAATACTAAGTTTTAAAGTTAATGGAATTGTGACATTTATGTACCATTTCCAATAAACGCTTTTTGTGTAATGAGGTTCTAATTCAAGAATTGTGGTGTTATTATAATAAAAATTGTGATGAAATTATGGAAATGTAGAGACTATGCATATGAACGTTTTCCAATGCGACTATCACTTTTATATTACTAGTAAGGTCTTCTAAGAAGGAAACTTGCTAATATTTAAAATGAACAATAGTTACATTATAAACATCCTGTTCATAATGTAACTACTGTTCTAATAGTTTTGATGAGAAAAAGAGGTTAACATATTATTAACCTACATGTTTGGGATAATTTGGTGATAACCAGTGTTAGAAAATATTTGAAATATCTTTTGTTTAATTGATAATAATTTATCATTACTAATATTGAACATTACTTAACTAACAGCTTCTGCGAGGTGTGTAAATTAAGTAATGAGACTGATACTTTTAAATATTTTTATTTCAATATAATTACAACTGAACGTTGCTGTAACTCCATTGGGAAGCCACACAGCGTTGGAGACGGTTCTTCCATTTCCCATAGCAGCCCTGGAACTCGGATATTGGAATCGCCTTTAGTTGGTCGGTTACAGCCGTTTGAATGTTTTCGAGTGTCCCAAAATAATGTCTCTTCAGATGAATTTTCAATATTGGGAAGAGGAAAAAGTCACAGGGACTCAAGTCAGGTGAATAAGGAAGCTGAGGAGCCACAAAAAATATTTTGACTGGCCAAAAAACCGTTTATGGAAATTGCTGTGTGACAAGGCGCATTGTCATAATGCAGATTCCAATCGTTCTTGATGTTTGGTCTCACACGCATGACCCTTTTTCGGAGTCTTTCCAGAACTTCTCAGTAAAAATAGTGATTAATTGTCAGACCTTGAGGCACGAACTCTTTGTGATCGATTCCCTAGTTATCAAAGAAACAAATCAGCATGCTCTTGATCTTTGATTTGCTCATTCTTGCTTTCTTGGGTTTTGGAGAGCCTGAAGTGTGCCATTCCATACACTGGCGTTTTGTTTCCGGGCCATATTCGAACACCCAACTCTCATCACCAGTAATGACACGTTCCAAAAAATTTTCATTATTTTCAATCGACTCCAAAAAGTCAAGGCACCTTTCTCTCCTGATGTCCTCTTGTTCATGCGAAAGGTTTATTGGTCAAAACTTGATGAACGGTGGTTTGAGACAAATTCAACTGTTCCCCGATTATTCTGATCGTCAACCGACAATCTGAACGCACAATATCGCGGATTTTTTCGATATTGCCATCGGTTTTTACAGTTGAAGACCTGCGTGGCTCATCTCCCATCGACTTCCTTTCTTCTGAAAATGCCTTAAACCACCGAAAGAACCTGGGCTTTTGACCAAACACTGTCTCCGTTGGCCTGCCGAAGTTTTGCAGAGGTTTCTGTTGCACTTTACCCAAGTCTGAAGCAAAGCCTGATGGCACACCGTTGTTCGAAATTAATGTCTTTCATTTGTAGAACGCACTACGAAAACCGGGTTCACGGAAAAAACGACAACGGCCAACCAAATGACTTGATCGAGTTCAAACCTGCACTAAACGCGTATTAAAATGTCCACCTGTCGCCCATCCATGTCCCGTGTTGCCATATCAAATGCTACGTTGTCAGTCTCATTACTTAATTTACACACCTCGTAATTTCTTATTGCCTCCAATGCTTATAATTTTCTAATCTTCTATAAAATTTAGATGTCTAAAGTTATTTCATGTTAACCTGAAGAATCATCTAGTTTCGTCCTTCAACCGTCAGGTAACGCTGAAAACCAAATACCCAATTTTTTACTACAACCCTATAACCACGCTTTCTTTGTGGAGTTATTAAGTGTTGTAATAGTATAAAAATACAGCATCATAAGAAACTGTAGTTGTCACTATTGTCCTATAAATTAATAATAATACGTTTATTATCCAACAATTACTTTTTACAGCGATAATCTATACTATCTTGTATAAGTTGATGCGGGTGCAACGAGATAACATAAAAAAAAGATAAATATACATACAATAATAAACGCGATAGCAAACATAATAATGAACATACAGAATAAATATTGTTATAATGAAAAAAAATCCTGAAATAGTTCTACATTAAACTTTTGCTTTAATAATCGCTTATGTCAAACAGTTTTAGTATTAAAAATATCTAGATCAAAACAAAAAGTATTAGCATTTCTTCATTTCTACACATAGACAATATAGGGGGAACATGTAATCACGGGTATTAGCGAACGGGATGTAAAATGTTGCTGCGGTTCTAGAATTGATCGAGTAATCGAGTCTTTGGTGACAAGACGTGTTCCTTAGCTACCATAAGACGGTGGTACGATGAAATTCAACGTGGTTGACTTTCCTTAAATGACAACTTTAGATCTCCGAAGTCAAAACAGCAGTTATCGAAAAGAATATTGGTCTTGCACGGAACATTATTGAAGAGAACTGCCAGGAATATTCAAGCAATTTTAAATATTGTTGTGAAAGCAATTGACACCATCTTACACAAATATTTGATAGTACGTAAGAGTTGTACTCGTTGGATTGCTCACAATTTGACTTCGGTTCAAAAAGAAAACTGTGTAGCATGGTGCAGATCTACACTGGATCGCGTCGACAATGGATCGTCTCATTTGACGTACATCATCACAGGTGTTGAAACGTGAGTATACTGCTATGATCCTGAAAGAAGCAACAGTTGGAATTACTTGACAAATGTCGACTGTAGCACTGGAAAATCGTCGTGCTGTTAATGTTGAATGCTATACTATAGTTTGCTTGCCTCAAGTTCTCCAAGGTGTTCGCAAAAGAATATCAAGGAGGATCATCTTCAGCATCACCACCAAGATAACCCTCAGGCGTACCCTGCTGCTAAGTATTTGAATACCAAACATCGAAATAATGGGTCATTTGCCGTATAGTCTAGACCTAGTACCTGATGATTTCTTCTTATTTCCGCGTGTAAAGAATAAGTTGCGGGGTATACCTTTTACATCGCCCGAAGAAGCGGTTGGCGCATCTAAAAATTAAATTAATAATCTAACGCGGGAAGGTTGGAGATTGGTTTCAGAAATGACTGTGGAGAGGAAGATGAGTTCACTGAAGATTAACTTAGATTCAAAGACAATTAATACTGAAGGACACTATCTTGCATTTGCCAATATTCAGATCAAGGTTATTTGACCGACTCCATTAGAGATTCTACATACGTCTTCAAGTTAGCACAATCACTCAGAGATTTAATTCTCCGATAGACACCTTCTGCATGCAACAGACACATTGAAGAAAAACCATTGATTCCTTGCGACACTCCAACAGTGGTAGGATACTAGATACTAAGATTTATCTGTTACGTAAAATATTTTAGTGCTTGCCTCTTTAAACATAAAATATTCGAACAGACAACTTTGAAGCCATCAGACTCTAAAGTTATAATAAGGTATTCTTATCTCTTAATAAATGAAGCCGGTCGATGATTAGGTATCAGAAAAAGTGATTTTGTATTACACTGCAAAAATAGTTAAATATTTTTACTCGTAATTCTTTAAGTGAAGAAATGAAATATCTCAAAATAGATGCCTCAGCTTTAATGGAATACATCGGCTATATTATGAACAACCACTACATGAAGAGTGTTAGTGAAAGAAAGAAAATCTTTAGCTCGACTAAATAATGCTCAAATTATGAAGAGCCGATAAACTATCAGGTAACCAAATTAGTTCGTGCGACGAATATTTTTGAGGTTGTTGATCGATAGCACTAGTTATCTGTCATACATTTTAGTATGAATCCTTCTTTTATCGGATACAAAGACACTTTGTGTTTTTTTGTTTAATTCCTAGTTTTAAGTAATTGAAAATGGCAACTAATAAAACTTTAATTCGAGGTTGCTTACTCTTTGCGTACAAATTTGGTACCAAAGCTGCAGTGGCGGCGCGAAAAATTTGTACAGCATTCGGAGATGATGCCGTAAGTGATCGAAGAGCACAGAAGAGGTTATACAATTTTCTTTGAGATCTCAGCTTGATTGATGGAGAGACCGAAGATCATTAACAACGAGTATATTCAGCAGGTTGTAGAGGAACATTCCTGTACAACGTGCCTAAGGTTCAATGTGAGTTATGAAACCATTCATTTGCACCTTCATCAGTTTAAGTTAAGCAAATGGGTCCCACATGAATTGTCAAATGATAACAAATTAACTCGTCTTACCATTTGTACCATTGTCACGATACCCCACATATTTATCTCTACCACTAAGATAAGATCTTTAAAAACCCAATGATATCATCGGATCACCGAAATTACCAAATATACTGACAATCAAGGAATTCTGTAGCTAATCAAGCGCTTTAGCAAAATCAACACGAACCACGTCAACCTGGATTCTACCATCAAGAGACTAAGAAATATAGTCGCTAAAGTACATGAGTTGGTAGATGTAAGGAGTAATACTGGTTGAAACATGAGTATAAATACGTTAATAATGCAAATTCAAAGATTTTGGAAATATTGGACCTAATAATTCGTGAAAGTCATGTGTCTTCACTGTTCACCCAAATACAAAAAATGTAACGTCCAGTTTTGGATGTAATGCAAATTACTCCTGGGGAGAAAAACGATGATAGAAATAGAAAGATATTTAAACCACTTATCTATCTAGGAATTAGTGATAATTTCTAAATCTTACCAATATAAATATACGATATATAACCGCGGCCTGCGAAAGAACCCTGCTATTTGGCGTTACTCCCAAATCGTAGTAATAAAGAAGGCATTAACTCCCAAACGAATTTTCGTCGAAACTGTAAATTTAAAAGGGGCCGTTGCTAAATACACTTTTTTATATATTTATTGTAGGTATTAAGACCTGTTTAGCAGAATTCTAAAATTTGGCAACTGACTTTTGTTTACAGAAACAATAACCTGCGATTTTTTTGCGCTCAAAAAATAACGATAAACTAAAGTAGGAGCAAATAAAGTTTGAGAAATTAAACAATGTAATGGAAAATCAAAGGGCATAGAAATAAAAATATTATTTCGGAATCGAAGGAGCAACACTGGTAGACGCGAATGTGGTGCCTTTTACACCTTACCAAATCTTTGTTATTCAAAATATCAATTAACCAAATAAGTTCGTGCTGCTTTTGATGGTTAAATATATGTATGCCGGTATTGCAGAACTCTACGGATTTTGAATTAAAAAAAAATGTTTGACTGCATTTATTACATCAACAAACTCAAGTTGATGGAACTGCTTCATATTGGGAACTGGTTGATAATGAGAGCCGACGTACTTTTGACACATATGTACCGAATTTTATTAAATCAATTTGCGGTCCGTGAATTTCCCGATACTGCGTATTAGTGCTTCATATAGTTGTCAAGAGACAAAGAAGGGTTGTAATCACTTCGCGAAATGTCAGGAGAATATGGAGGGTGTGGTAATGTTTCCCATCCAAGTTCAGAAATTTTTCCAGGGTTACTCTGTTGTATGCGTATGCGACCTGGCGTTATCCTGTAATAATGTCACTTTTTTTCGATTGATTAAAGAAGGTTGTTTTTGGACGAGTGCTGCTTGTACTCGCTGAAGCTATTCACAATACTTGTTAGCAGTGATAGTTTGACTCCTTTACAAAAAAAAAAACTCATAATGGACAATTCCTTTTGTTGTCCACCAAACACACAATAAAATCTTACTTGGATTCAAGGAAGCGTTGGGAGTGTGTGATAAGTATCAAAATCAGTAGGCGATATACAATGATACGAACGCTTAAAATTTGAGTACAATATCCACTCTTCGTCCCAGATTAACGACGATCAAGAATTGGTTCATCATTGTTGAGTGAAATGTTTGTCCCACGAATGGTAAGACGAGCTAATTTGTTATCACATGACATTTCATGTGGAACCCATTTTCTTAACTTCTACCTTTTTCCAAACTGATGAAGGTGGAAACGAATGGTTTAATCACACACATTGAACTTTTCTGTAAGCACTAGGCACGTTGTACTAGAATTTTCCTCCACAATCTGTTGAATATAAGAGTAAGCAACCTCGAATTAAAGTTTTATTAGTTGCCATTTTCAATTATTTAAAGCTAGGAATTAAACAAAAAACACAAAATGTGTTTGCATCCGATAAAAGAAGGATTCACACTAAAGTATATGACAGATAACAAGTGCTATCGATCAACAACTTAAAAAATATTCGTCGCGCTTTACTTTATACAAGAACCGCACGAACTTATTTGGTTACCTGATAGTTTATCTGCTCTTCATAATTTGAGCATCATTTAGTCGAGCTGAAGATTTTCTTTCTTTCACTAACACTCTTCATGTAGTGGTGGTTCATAATATAGGCCAATGTATTCCATTAAAACTGGGGCTTCTATTTTGAGATATTTCATTTCTTCTCTTACAGAATTACGAGTAGGAATATTTAACTATTTTTGAAGTGTAATACAAAATTACTTTTTCTGGTACGTAATCATCGTCCGACTTCATTTATTAAGAGATAAGAATACCTTATTATAACTTTAGAATGTGATGGCTTCAAAGTTGTTTGTTCGAATGTTTTATATTTAAAGAGGTAAGCACTAAAATGTTTTACGTAACAGTGAAATATTTTAACACGGTAGAAAAAACACCAAAATAATCTATTGGAAATGTCAGATAGACGAAATAAATAAAGTAAAACTACTCCGACGGCCACCGTATATCGATAATATTCTCGATACACACAATTTAATTAATTCTCATTATTCTCGACGCGTTCTATGTCAGTCTGCATATGGGCAAGGTAGCATAAAACGGGTGAGTCCATTCCTGCTTTTTATCAACCGCTGAAAATTTATGGCCACTGCATATTCCATAGGCTTGACATTTACTCATTTCATACAAAGCATTATTATAAAATCATAAATTTTATAAAGAAAGTACATAAATTGCTTGGGTATCGATCTGTCCGATTACAGTTATGAAATATTATATTACAAGCGTTCTCTTTTGACGTTTGCCTTTTTGTGGAATTTTTGATCGGTAAATTTGTAAAGGTTGTTGCTACTAGTAAGAATATGAGTCTAGTTACGGTATCGTTAAGAAAATATAATATTAGGTAATCACCCAGCCATCAATTTATTGTTATTATTTATTATTCTTAACATAAAAAATCTCTCTTATTGATATGTGACTTGAAATACCTTTTCGTATCTTCAGTTTTCAGTAAAACATTTCAACAATGTAACAATTGCTTGATTAACTGCTTACGTTCATAAAAATTAGTCCCTTCTGGAAATCAAATAAACTCTGACCTATTTCTCAAAGCTTTCATTTATCTATCGCGTGACTCTGCACTAGACTGTGCGGTTAAGACGTTTGGCAAGGATAATTTCAGAAAAAAAAGTGTAATTTCATTGTTCCAGCGTAACACTGCAACAAATGACGAGCGAAAAATACGATACACTTAAAATATTTTGACACTTACTACGTTTGATACATTAAAGCGATTTTTAATGCGAAACTTCCTTGGCAAACAATTGGTCTGGACATCTGGCCTATATTATTTATTATATTTTATTTGGATGTGATAAAATGCGTCTGCCGGGCTCAGTTTATCTGCATACAGAAAGTAAATGAGAAAAAAATCGCTATTTTTTATGTGTAAAATTCTCGGAAATTTCTTGGCTAATGTCGAGCGTACAGCTATTAAGCTTTCACAAGCCTCGGACAGCCAGACTACTTTTTCATTTGATGCTTTACTAGGCGGGCAGCGGAAACATTCTAGGATTCGGCTTTGGTAATTGTGTAAACGGGTTCGAAGTAAATTGCAACTTCGTTTTGGCTCTAAGAAGCAAACACATTTTTTGCCAATACAGTATGTAAATATTTGTTCCTTGTCTTCAAATTACATACTTCAGTGAAAAACGAAGGCTTCAATTGACTTGTGTGAGCTTGAACGCTACGAGATTTACTCGAACTTGATTGTATCAAGTTAGAGTGAGAGTTCCAGATAGCCCAGGTGCATAGAAAGAATACACAATAGATGTCCCGTAAATGTACAGCCTTGCTCGTACATAAATATTGACCGAAAATAATTATTATTCAGAGTAGAATCCATGCATATGTTTATACTTAGTTCCAATTTTAATATTTATCGAGATATCCACGTGACAGCTGGGAAATTTACAATACACGATAGAACTAATGACAATGGAAAGAGATTATGTAATTCAGCAGAGAGAAATGGTTTAGGAATAGCGAATGCAAAGTTCCAAGGAGAAGAGAAGATTACGTGGAAAATACCAGGCAAATGTGATGGAAACCAAATAGATCATATATTGATAACAAAGAGAAGAATGACGGCCATAAAACATGTTAAAACGGATAAAGGCGCAAGCAGCGATACGGACCATTACATGGTAACGGCGCTGGCAAAACAGAAGATGGGGAAGATGAAAAATATAAGAACATAGCTGAAACGATGACAAGTAGAAAAAATAATGGAGGCTGAGACGAGAAGTAAGTATACTTATATATGGAGTCTGCTATAGAGCAAACCGATAGACAAGCAGACATAGGGCAGACTGGAAGCGACTACAAAATTGGTTTGATAAATGCATCTGGGTAGTGAGCTTACTAGAATAAGGAATGGATGGTGGAGTAAAGCATGTGAGGAGGTAGTAGCAGAAAAGAATGATGCACGAGAGAAATGGTTGAGCACGGGGAATCAAGAAGATCAAAAAATATACAGTCAAGTAAGAAAGGAAAGTAAAAAGGTGACACGAAGAGTTAGGGATTTATGAGTAGAAAACAATGAAAAAGATAGAGGGAGAAGGATGGAATAAAAAGTCAAAATTTTTTTATCAAATGATTAACAGCCAAAAGACTAAGAAGAAGACAAATATGAATAACATGAAGGATAAGAACGGCCAACTAACCGAAAACGATGAACAAACTAAACTAATATGGAAGAATCATTTTAAGGAACTCCTAACTGAACATATAACCGAGAGAGGAAATATCGAAGAACTACAAAAAACGATACAAGAAACGCGGGATGAGATCGAAATACCTACAAAAGATGAAGTCTTGGCAATAATACGAAATTGCAAAAACGGAAAAGCCCCGGGAAATGATCGCATACATATGGAAATGATTAAATATAGAGGAAAGATCATACAAGGAGTGGGAACTGGGGACAATTGTAACCATTCATAAAAAAGGTAAAATAAAGGTAAGAAGGTATGTGATAATTACAGAGGCATTACGTTATTAGGCACTGTATACAAGGTATTAACGTCTCTCATCCAGAAAAGACTTGTAAGCATAGACAACTTGATAGGAGAATATCAA
>JARFOC010045280.1:0-51317 GCA_031763485.1 Osmoderma eremita | reverse complement strand
AAACCAGGAGAACTGCTCCAAAATTGGAGTACTTTCTGTTTTAACCAGAAGCAAATTTGTCGTTTGGCTATCGAAATGAATTGCCGGTTCTAGACCCCGGAAACAACCCGCAGCACCCTCTTTTGCAAGGGCGTCGGCTGAATGAGGGAGTGACCCGGGACCCAGATTAGGGTTAGTTTATTGCACGCCCCTGTTATGTTAAGAATAGTTTTACAGCTCCAGATCAGTTTAGAGTGGCATCTGTGCACCTACAATGCTTTCAAAGCAGCCTGACTATCGCTGTAGATTTTTCTCAATGGCGTGACTTCGGCCTGGAAAATTGTTGCATATTATGTACATACCTTACAGTAACAACTAACTCTGTCAACATTCTAGGTCGACCCGTTGATTTTCCTCCAAACACATCTTTTTAAGATTACACATTTATGGTGGTCAAATGTCTCGTAATCAATATTAAATAATAAATAAGTCATCATCATAAGTTCATCCATGCCTATGTTCCGCCGCGAAAATGCTATCAACATAAAAACGTTTTGCTCTTGTGTAAACATTGTTACAATTAGAATCTCAATACAAGCCATCTTTCTATAATTATGTTCGATTACGATAAGGTTATTGTTACTTACGATTGATATGATGGTATCCTTCAATTAGTTCTTGAAAAAGCTGTTCAAAAATATATAACGAAACAATTAAGGAAATATTGTTATGATAATCATACAATATAAAAACAAATCTATTGCTCTCATCTGCGTCAATGGCTAATTTTTGTGGAATTTTAGACCCTGCAACAAATAGTAGACCCCCAAATTTCCGTACAATCATTTAAATACCCTCCTTGTTATAAGTTATTGCGTAATCTTGTTTCATACGAAAAGAATAAAAATTGTCCTGATACATTAATCTAATAGCATGCTACAAATTGGGGTTTATCCAAATGGAGAGAAGTGTAATTCCAAAAAAGGATAACGATTGCGACAATAACATTTAAAAATACATGTTTTGTCACAGACGGCTGTTTATTTAATTTATGCACAATATGGTGTTGAGGTATTATATTTAATGAGGTATTGTTTAATATCTTTAGTAGAATTTTATTATGTAATTCGTTTTTTAGCAAAACATTTGATATTTTTACCACGGATAAAATTGTTCTTCAAATAAATTAATCAATAATTGAAAGCAATTACATCACACCGTGAAATTAGGTTAAGGCCTTTCATGGTAGAGAATCACTTATCTTAAACGATATGAGAACGGTTAAGTATCATTTATGATAGAAACAATGGTTGTATGTATGTTGCAATTAAGTCAATATAACATGATATTGCACAACAAGAGGAAAGTACATGTATATTGTGTTCTTTATCCTGTTGACAGCGATGCACGCGTACATCTTATTATATTTTACGTAACTGTTATACTTTATGCGATTCCGAATCTATCAGGGTCGAAAAGCGGTATTGTTGGCCAAGTTATATAGCACTGAAATCCATTTATCTGAATTTCATATTTTAATGATTCACAATAATAAATAATTATTCCAATTTTTACAGTTTAAAGCTACTATACATATTACTTTAAATTGAAGGAGAATGCATGATTTGAGCATGTGTATAGTTAGTAAGACTTAAGTATTCCAAAGTAATATATGTGTAATGTACATATATATATACATCGCTTAAATACGTTCCATACAAAATTTATTGATCTGTCGTTTGGAAAACAACGTCTCCTATAACCTCCCGTTAATGCCGTTAATCCGTGGAGTAGTAATTCCTTCCTTTTTATACCTATCACTGCTGACGAAATACCAAGTATCATAAAACAAGCGAATACAGAGTACTTTGAGGGCAACAATTACCTAACGTCTAGGCAGAACAGATATAGGAGGAGCCGCTCGACGATCAGTGGAGTGGCACAGATGGTCAAACAAATCTATCATGCGTTTGAGCGGGAATGTATTCGCGAATGGCTATCCTATAGCTCATTAAGACTCTTGATTGCGTGAGCCACGACATATTAATAAATAAGCTGGAGTATTACGAAGTAAGAAGGGCTTTACTTGTATTAAAATCCTACCTCAGTAATAGGACACAGATTACAGAGTAGAACAACTTTAAATCCGATTGTGAAGCCACTAAATTGGCGTTCCGCAAGGATCAATACTTGGACCCTTGCTATTTATTATGTATACCCACGCAAAACCACCCCCTCTTTCGCGCTCCCATAAGGGAACCACTTTCGTATTACTTCATTATGGGGGCTGTCACTGCTCAAGGTCTTTAGCGTCTCTCCTCTATCTCTTTTGTTGCCAGTATGCCTCTGTCGACGACGTACATCGTATATGGTACTTATGGGTGAGGAATTCGTTATAACAGCGAATACTGGTACATCATCCGATTCATTGTAAGACTTCAGTTTTGATTTGATAAGTGAATAAATTACTAACAGTCTGGTTAGTGGCCGCAGTAGCGCAAATTGTTGAATCTGTTTACAAATTTAATCGTCTTGGATCTGACAACCCACCTTATACAGAACTGCATATTATTAATGATCGATGCTATATGTGTGGTATTTAATACTCAAGAATGTCGCTCGGCGATTTTTTTGAGTCATTAAATTGTAAATCTAAAGCATCACTTTTGCTATAGAGAAGGAAGTGAACAATTGTGTGTTTTTCTTACATTCGAGCTATTAGAGGTAATAATAAAATAGAAAAAGATATATATTGCTATGATCTTTAACAGCATCTTGTCGTTTCATTGTTATCGTTCAGGTTCGTGAGCCAGGGAGGCTATAGCTGCCATCGAATTGTTTATCAACAGGGTCGATTGAATACGCGCAGGACTGCCAACCTATACGAAGAACCCAAATTTATAAAATGTATTATTATTATTTAAAATTCATTAGAAATTATTTTCCTTGCATTTAGAAACATTGCAATATATAGGAAAGAAACCAGTGCAAACCGGTTTTTGTTGTGGAAAGAACCTAGCCACTGTTTCGAACACAAAATGGCCGCGTTTAACTTTCTTTTAAACCGACTGTAAACGTTTTTGATGCTGGAGTTTTTCTCACTTCTTGCACGTTGTACGGGATGTTGAATGAAAACACTTAATTAAAAAAGGATATTTACTTCTACAACTCTATGTTTTACAACTTATATATACACGATTATTATTTACAAGTTTAATGCTAGTGATTGCTTTAGTATATGCGTTTTTGAGTCTAGTAGGTAACTGTCTTTTCAATATTTCAGAAGCTCAAAGGAAAACTTTTTGCATTTTTCCGAAAAGTGGGGTGTGCGATGCTATTGGCTGTAATTTTGGAAAATCCCAGATATTTAGAAAAATATGGTACTTTAAATTAAATAAAGAAATATTCATTTGAAAATATATGAAAACAAAGCTTTATGAATGAATCACGGGTTAATTATGTATTAATTCGTTCAGAGAAATTGCAAGGTAATACTAATTAAAAATAATATCTGACACAACTATATTTAATAACAGAGAGATTAAATATAATTTAAAATTCGAATAATTAAAATGCATATCTTCTGTATGTACCGAACAGAGGGTTTTTGTTTGTCTACCTGATCCAGGACGTTTGTTACTAGGGGACAGTTAAAGTGATGACGTATTCGTACTGTCGATATTTTCCATAATAAATTAAATCGGTTTATTGTTTATTTCATGGAAAAATTTATGAATGCACCATAGATGTTGATTAAAATCTACAGGAAAACAATAATTCTTAAACTTATCCTAAATAAATAGTTGCCAAACATAATAAAATATTATTTTAGAAAAAAAGAATTGTTTTCTGTAACAATACATATTTGTAAATGGAAAAAAAAACAGACAGAAGGTAGATGTGGCACATTTTCTGCGTAGTTCGTGGTTGCGGAAAAAGCAATATTGGGCTCCATTTTCCATTAGGTATTTTATATTGATGTGTTCCTCTTTTCTTGCACTTATAATATATACGGATAAAATATGTTGCTATTATAACTACTTCGTTTCGTAGTAAATATCAACTGAATTTGAGTTTCTAAAAAAATGCACTCGACAATGCAATACATAGTACATACACAAAAATCCGCCAACATGAACTTGTGAGTAACGGTAATGAATCACCGCGAAATTTAATTTTTAAAAAGCAAATCACCGTCATGCTTTTGCGGTTTGATTTTTTTAATACTAAAATATGATATCGGTAGTTTAGAATTATGAGGTCATTCTAAATCAGCAATATATACAAATTTGTTAAAACTTATTTAACTACTAACGACAGCCGAAATTACATGATTAAAAACGACTAATTGTATGTGCGGATACGGATTTACAGCAATTCTGGGCACTCTATCGGCATACTACCCGTATTCGCACACCCAATAATAAACTTATAGGCGTCCGCAAAAATTCTAGGCCTGCTAATGTAACTAAACAGTACAGACGTTTGAAATAACTACTATCAAAGGAGAGCTGGTCTTGCAAAGAAATAATGCATACTTCACGTGCTATTAAGTTTGTGGTTTATCTATGAAAAAAGGTGGGATTTCAAAAGGAAACTACGATTTCCGAAGAAACTGCAATAGTCATGTCAAGTTAATATTGAACAAATGGCAGGAGAAATTACATATATTATAAATTGATTATATACACTAACTATCAGGTCATTCAACGAAGCGCCGTTAACCTTCCGTGTAATGACATTTGTGATTTCTATTATTGCATCATTTGACCTGAAACTAAACAAAAAACAATTGAATAAATATTTTGTTGTAATTAAGTTAGACGGAACGCAGATAACACAAGTATACACTTTCATTAAAACACTTGACAAACAATGACGTTTTACTTTTCCATGAAGTCATCAGTGAAATTAAATTAAATGTGAATGATTCTCCTGTCTCCTTTTTTTGTAATGACAAGGGAATTTAATTTTTGGGTGACCAAAACATTGACCTTGGGGACTAGTCTTGATAAATGCGGCATGTCACTACACACCTAACAAAAATTAAACCTTAAATCAGAATGTTAGTGAATTTTGTGTTTAGAGCTACTGGCTGATACGTCGTTGAAACTTGATGTAAATTTTATTATTTTACAATTGATTGGCCCTACCTTCTAAATGAAGTGTTTGAACTAGCCTGGTATCGGTGACTAGATGATTACCAATTACAACTTGAAACTCCTTCAGTGCACAAGTACTGAATTATATAATTTCGCTTTGACATAAATTATTCGTATTAAAGAGAGCAGAGATCTTTTCATAAAATTTAACTCTTTTTTTGCTATAAACCAGGATAGCCCCCGTCATTTTAAACAATTATGATTAATATAGGGTTTCGCATTGCAGCAGGTATATGTAAATATGTATTGCAATCGGACAAAATGCTAAATTTAATTTCTAATGAATTTTAATAATAATAAATTTCGATTCTTTTTATTTATGTCAAGTTGACACAAGCCGGGCATCTTATGAATGACAAATAACTGACACTTGCTAATTTAAATTATAATGACATGATCAGAAATTGTAACCTATTAAAATAATTTCGAAAAACCTAAAGATGTGTTGGAAATATAATTCAAAAATGTTACTTTCACAAACAATGCGGACAAATAATTTTAATTAATGAATTAAATTTGCAAATACTTTAAGCTACCCCTGTGTCAGTGTGTTCGTGTACCACCCTTATTCGCAATCCTTCTTTTGTCACCACCTTCTTTCCAAATCACTCTTTCCTTTTCACTCGTTATATCACTATTCTACTTAAAACAGCTCATAAACTTTTCCTTTGACCTTTTGACTTCTTTCACTTGACTTATACAATTTGTTTTCTATTTATTTTTCGTTGCTGCCGTTACCATCTCAAATATCCCTGTCATCATTACCACGGCAATCTATTATTACTGTACTGCACTGCGATGTAACTGGTATGTCGGCGCGCAACGGTTTCCAAACTATACTAGCAGCATACGGCCTTCCTGGTCGCCCTCAAGACTCTATGGTGGCAACTTGAGCTCGGTTAATTCTACTGGCGCGTCGTCTGGTGGACTCGCGATGTGGTGTGTGAAATTTCTCCGAAACCCTTCTGTTGTGTGGTGTTGTGTGATGTATAATTGTTTATGTTAATTTACAAGATATAAAAACAATAAAGTATTATTTTATTTAGTAACATTTTTTATGCCCATTAATTGTTGCTGGCTGGACTCATACCCTTATCTCTACAAAACAGAAAACTTTTTACCGATTTAGCCCCGGATATTAATGGAAACTCTAATATTCAATTCAAATACCAATCGTATAGGTGGCAGTCCTGCGCGTATTTAATTAACCCTGATGATACAATTTAATGCTAGCGACAGCGATACGATAACAATGAATTTTGGAATCAATGCAAGATGCTGTATAAGATCATGGCAGTATATATTACCTATTTAAGTTACAAGGAGACGGTTTACATTTTTTTATTGTCTAGACTTATATCAAGAAGTGTGTTTAAATTTTTATACATGTCATACTGACGTTTTGTTGTGTTTATCATATTTATATGAAGTACATAACTCTTTACTTTTACGTTTAGTATTATTATTTATAATAGGATGAAACCCCGCCATATTACTATTCTACAGAGATTTCTGTGAGTAACATTGCGAACAATTCTTATTTGGTACTATAATAACGCTATTAACGCATAGAAATCAACCCGTTTGTAGATAAAGTAGTGCAATTTAGTTTTTCCACATTGCTTATATTTAGTATGTACCGGCGTGAATCAAACCGCAGCAACCGTGGTTGCGATGACTTCTGATTTCTTTTCCGAGAATCACCGGTTTCTAAAATTTTCGGCTACAACCAAAATAGTAACCTGGTTAGTTGCGGTAATTAGATTTATTAGAGGTTATGTTTATGATGAGCAACTTTTAGATATCGTATTCCTGATGGCATTAAGCATAGATGAGAGATAATCATTGCCATTTGCATGGAATTAAGGTCAACTAGCTAAAACGTTTTTCTATCAACTTTTAGATACATTGGAAACTTTAAACAGGGTTATGCTACTATGCTAAGATGTCAAAAGCGTTCCGTGAATAACCATATTTTTCAGGAAACCTTTAAATACCGACTTAACCGAATTCACGGTTTTAATTACTTCAAAGTTCAAATCATTCATGGTACACACTATTAATTTAAATTTCAAATGTCAAATGTAAAGTTAAACTGTCAAATGCAAAAGTAGTGAATTACAAATCAAATAATCACAAATGTTAGGAGCTAAATCAGATGCAATTTCTCTAATACCAGGCGGGTTACATAACTTGTCATCAATTTTGCATTAAATTGAATCAGTACAAATTCGTTTTGAATTGACTTTTAATGTCATAGGATATTACCAACCACCACTAAAATTACCAAATTTTGAAGTTATTATTTATGTAATAGTAAATTAGTAAAAATAACATAAAAACCTCGTGTCACAAGATACTTATCGCACTTGTTCATTAGTACCTTCGCTCTTGGCTAAATCTGCATTCGTGCTATAAATCTTATAACACTGGTTCTTTAATACACTATATAACGACCTAAATAAATAAATAAATATGCTTGATTATATTACTTTTGATTTGTTTATCATGTGTAATCAAGGCCAGCTGAAATTGTGGTTATATAATTACAATCATTGGTAATTACCAATTATTGCAATAGCAGTTATAAGTGTTAAGTTAAAAGATCGATGTTTCCATGCTCAGAATGCGTAAACATCATAAACTTTATGTGATTTACCTCAATGGAACTGGGTTTCCCTGAGTCCGTGATTTATTTTATAATATCCCAGTTTAAAAGAAAAGTAACTGGAGGCACGTAAATTCCTAGCTGCAATAAAATGTTGAAAGTGCATAGCTTTGTTCTTCAAGCGAACTGTCTTCAATTGCAAAATAAAAATAATAACTAAGTACTTTTTTTACAGATACGTTATACCAGTATTCTTTAAAGCGTGCAAAAAAGGACTGAAAGAAGAAGATTTGTATGAACCCCTCGAAGAGCACAAATCAAAAAAGTTGGGGGAAAAATTAGAAAATATATGGAGACAGGAACACAGAAAACACAAGAGATCTGCGTTACATAGGGCCTTATTTCGAATGTTTGGTGTGGAATTTATGCTGATAGGGATAGTTAAGCTGGTACACGAAATGATCTTAGTGTAAGTAATGTAAATGATCTTATAGTGTACATTTTTTTATGTTGCTCACTTATCCCACCAACAACAAAAATAAGCAAATGCGGTTGTAACCATATTTTATTGTTAGACTTAATGAAACAATTTCTTTCCATTTTGAAGGTTTAACCGTGTATAAAAATAATTAAAGGCTTGAATTTATCCTTTCTCTAGTGTATCTAATGCGTTTAGCCATCATAATTGAAATGTTTCTTTACGAACAAATTACAAACTATTGAACTGTTGACAAAAGTGAAATCCGGAAGATTTTTTTTATCAATTTGCTTTTTTTTTTAATTTGAAAGTTAGTCCGTTCGCTAATATAAGTCAAATATACGATGCGATACATAATATTTACGGAGTTGTATTACCTTCAATCAGAGTAGCACCAATTACCCAGTTAGTAACTTGCAAATTTTGATATGTATTTCTATACTCTTAATCTTTTGTTACAGATTACTTCTTCCTTTCTCCATACGAAAGCTGGTTTCGTACTTTACCGTAGGCCAAGAGCATATATCTCTTACAGATGCGTATATGTACGCAGGTCTTATAGTTTTTGCAACTTTAACTGAATGCTTCCTAGGTCATCCGAGCATGATGGCCTTGATGCATATATCCATGAAATTGAGAGTTTCCTGCAGCGCTATGATTTATCGTAAAACGTTGAAACTAAGTCAACGAGCTTTAGGACAAACAACTGTTGGTCAATTAGTAAACTTATTATCTAATGACGTTAGCAAATTTGATCAGGGTTTCGTTTTGGCCCATTATATATGGATAGGTCCCATACAGACAATAGTCGGTACTTATATGATTTACAGGGAAATTGGTATTGCCACGTTCGGGGGAATAGCATTCCTGTTGTTCTTTATTCCTATGCAAAGTGAGTAGATGTTTATTATATTTATGTTAAACACAATATATTGGATCAATAATTAATTTGTTGTGAGGTGACGAGGGATCCGATATATTGCGTTGGTTTATTATACTGGCCCACAGTCCTTGTAACATTACTAGAGTTGCTCAATTAGCGCCAGTAGCCAGTGGCGGGCGCATAAAAGTTTACAGATAAAAGAAATGGCCAGAAATAAATTATAATATGTACTCAAACACTTACCGTATTAGGAGGCTTCCGTAAAATCACAAAATGAATAACATCTGTTAAATATCTGCAACATTAGATGTTTCCACGGTTGTTTTAGCAAACCGAGTGCGGCGCGAGGTAAAAATGTGTTTATATGCAGAAAACGAACGTTCTACACCTAGTGACGATATATTTGCGCAATTAAAATAATCTTTGGAACAAATTAACGGTTCTGTTGACGCACCTTCACAAATTGGTCTTAATGTGCCAAAATCAGAAGCTTTCCCTAAAACACTTTCTTTTATCCCAAAAGAAGGCATATGCTTCGTTGGATAGCTAATAAAACGGTAAATTACATAAAATAAAGGTAACACATACATTAAATTAAAATTATTCATAGTGTCATATGCGATTTTTTTGAAGAACGCTGTATGCTATTTGCGTGATGTTTACAATCTCTTGTTGACCAACACGTTGGGATTTTACTTGCAGTGGTATCAAAATAACTGTTCGAACGTGATATATATAATAACAATTAAAACATAGAAAAACACACTGTTGACATTACATTGCTTAACTTATTACTATCTCTTTTTACTACTAACTTCACTCTTAATACATATCAACCTTTAAAGTACAGCTTACATAGCTACAATAGAAAGTAAGACTTACACCACTCCAACCACACCACACAATAATTATTTCTCTTAACACATATTAAAGGGATATTACAAACTACACATTGAATTTTAACGGCATCATAATTTAGGCCCGTCACATCTGTTATAAATTGTGTAACTTTGTCCAAAATTAGCCGTTTTCGCGACGTAGGCAAAATTTTTGAAACAAACATAGAACCACGAAATGGCGTTTACGACAGCGTACACGTATACACAACAGATGTCGTTGAGATTCGCAGTTATACTCGAGGTTGTATCGAATCTCCGCCACTGTCCGTTGGCGCTAGTGAGCAACTCTAAACATTACTGATATATATGTTATATACGAAAAAGTAATTTCTTCAATTTAAATCCGTAACGTTTGTTTGTGCCAAGGTAATACAGCACACGTTATAAGATGCTATATGGAACACTTGTTTTTCTATTACATTTTGTATTATTTTAGAAAGTGTCTAAAGCAAAATACAACTTTGGCTCTAATTATAAGTTAAATTTTGAGAATTTGTTTGTTTTAAACTGACAGGCTAGATTTAGACTACGCGAGTCACTGTTTTCCTTAATTTACGCTCTTATAGTTTCCTAGTGACGCCGAGTTATTTTAGTATTGCATTAGAAAATATTTTTTTTAAAGCGAGAGATATTTACTTGGCTGTATTAGAGGTATTAAACTCTGGCCACACATTTACGGGACGAGCACTAGCCGTGTGCGACACGAGCTCCATACGGGGCCCGTATCGTATTCTCTTAGAGAGAGAATGCTTTTTGGCTTATTTTTAAATTAACGCGTGTGGATAATTCATCAATGATTGACGATGTATTTTAATTTTTATTTACAACAGTTGTGTTTATATAACGACAGTATACATGCTAACATAATGCGCTCTCGCAACTACGTTGCACGACTTCAAAACTCATACGACAAAAAGTAAATGACCAGTTGCGATTGACGAGACCCGTACTCACCCCGTGCTAGTGTCGCACTCGCAACGTACATGTGTGGCCTATCGCATGTTATTCGGAACGGATGTCGTGCTCGTCCCGAATATGTGTGGCCAGAGCTTTAAATGCGATAGGCCGCACATGTACGTTACGAGTGCTAGACGAGCACGGGGTGCATACGGATCTCGCCAAGAACAACGGGTCATATACTTTTTGTCGTACGGGTTTTGAACTCGTGCAACGTAGTTGCGAAAGCGCATTAGGTTAGCATTGTCGTTATATAAACACAGCTGTTGTAAATAAAAATTAAAGTGCATTGTCTATTATCGATGTATCATCCACACGTGTTAATATAAAAATAAGTCAGCGAGCGTTCTAAGAGAATTCTTTATGAATATACACAGTGGAATTTAAACTTTCTACAAAAGATCTTTGTTCCTTTTCGGAGTACCGAGAAAAAGACCGATACCATACACTGATGTTTTGATTATATCCTGCAGTCAGTATTAATTTTTCATTCATTTATGTAGTCCCATCAACACAAATGAAAACACGAGCAAACCAAACAATTTACCACAGGTGTTGTACGTCCGTACTACGTACGTGTCCCGTAACAGTGTGGCTTCGAGGCCCACGACACGAGTACGACACGGACATGGCTCGTGCTCGTTCCGTATATGTGTGGCCAGAGCTTTAGGGTGGTATTCGTATTGATTGATGGACGTTATGTTGATCCGGTGATATTCTCTTGAATTCACAGCGTTTCTAAGGCGTTATTTTTATAAAAAGATACTGTCTGTAATAAATATTTTTATTTTTAATTTATTTATAATCTACATTAACGCACGCATCATTCTACATACAATACGCATTCTCTTCCGTTTATTCCCTACCTTCATTCTGTATACATATGCATATGACACAAAATATAAAAACTGCATTGATTTAAATATACATTTCTGACAATTTTCCTCTTTTGCCTGTTAGGTTTCTACCTATGTTTTTCTTGCAGTTATACTTTTTTTGTGGTTATTCATTTGGTTTAACTTGGCAATTCTCTTCTATATTTTACTGTTTAAAATTGAAGCCGAAAATATAATTGGTTATGCGATAGTTCATAATATAATTGGTATTTTCGAAACATGTCATAAACATAAGAAAAATGTGAGAGCACCTTAAAATGACACAAATCTGTCTTAAAAATCGTGATACGAAGGGTTAACTTTTCGGATTACACTGTCTCTAAAGGTCTGACAAAAAATCTATTGTTCCTATAAGTTGAAGAATTCAGAGTAACTTGAAAGTGTAGTAAAAAAAAATTCTTATTTTTTGAAGATGTTAGTGTGATAATAAGGTATGTAAGAGCAAGTGAAAGCTGCTTGATATTAATAAAATTAATTAATCATAACTAATAATTCATAATTCGAAGTATTTTTTAATGTAGAGTAACGTTAGTTAACACAGTTGCGATATTTTAGTATATAGAAAGTTCAATCTCCCAGGTCAGGTCATCATCGCACAACAAAAACAATTTTTTGTTGCAATACAGGAAATACAGTTTCGTTGTTTTCATTTATTTGGATGTTTACCATTTGGATCTTACCTAAATTAAGTCTAAAATATTTATAACCACTAAAATTTTTTATTAGCAAGTCACAATTGTTTCGCCACACAGTGGCTTCTTCAAACAAACTAAAAACTAATACATCGTTTTTTTCTGTCAATATTGAAATATGTCAAACTTTGACAAAATACAATATACATATGTAAATTACAATTAATCAAAATTACAAGAACAACGACTTACTTATTAAAGATTTATTAATCAAAACGTAAATTTAATAAAGGTGAATTATTGCATTCTAATTGATCGTTAAGTAATGAATTTGCATTTTTAAGTTTGTGCATTTCTAAACATTCTAACGAACCCAATTTAGCACCTTTGTTTTCTATATGCAAAATTTTGAAATCAAAATTAAAAATACGGTTTTCTTCTGTTCCATGGTTGGCGTAAGTCGTATCCTGCTTTTTATTTCTGTACGAAGCATAATGTTCGGAAATTCTTTTTTCAAAAGTTCTGCCAGTTTGACCAACACAGACTTTCCCACATCCACATATCAACTTATAGACACCAGATTTTTTTATTTCTATGAGTTATATCCTTATTGTTTTTAATAAATTTTAACAAAATATTATTGGTTTTATAAGCAACATTAATGTTTCCTTTTCTTAAAATATTAGCTATATCGCCTGATGGCCTATGTATGTACCTATGTAAGTAAGAATTCTAAAAGATGAGTATGTAATGTAATTAATAATAGGATAAACTGTCGATATAGTTTTGTGAAGTAATTTCTCCTCAATTGGATTCGTTAGAACATATAGAAATTAGCAAACTTAAAAATTCAACTTCATTAGTTAACGATCAAGTAGAATGCAATTATTCACCTTTATTAAATTTACGTTTTGATTCATAAATCTGTAGTAATTAATTGGTTGTTCTTATAATTTTGACTAATTGTAATTCACATACGTATATTGTATTTTGGAGAAACAATTGTTACTTCCTAATAAAATTTGTGAAGAATAATTAACATTTTATTGGTTATTGATAATGGACCTTCACCAAGTAAAGGCTGAAAGTATTCAATTATCTAAAGTATTTCTATAATATATTTGAAAATGCAGTCAAAAGAATATCATTTATATGTTAACTATTCATAAATGGGTGTAATGGTGTACAACTTATTTTTATATAGTATTATTGTCATTATATTCACAACAGAAATGTTCAGTACAGCGGCTACACTTTACGAAGATCAGATATGGCAGTAGAGTTCTCTTATCTTACTACGAAGGCATGCTTATTGTTAGTTATCTGCAATATAATATTACATACATATGTCCGTGGAAAAACGACACTGA
Organism: Osmoderma eremita; assembly: GCA_031763485.1. Taxonomy (NCBI): domain Eukaryota; kingdom Metazoa; phylum Arthropoda; class Insecta; order Coleoptera; family Scarabaeidae; genus Osmoderma; species Osmoderma eremita. The sequence continues at coordinate 37,453 of JARFOC010045280.1, read as the reverse complement.
ATATTTAAGAATCAAGATTTTTTTACTTCAATTTATGATTTTAGTGGGACAACTTTTAGAGAACAAATGATCTTTATAACTTCAACCCCCTAGCCGAAGGGGTGTCAACCCCAAGATTTTTAAATCGCATTGGGGTTGAGTGATACCTTACGCACCTAGTGTGCAACACAACATACAATAACTTTTTCAAAATCGACCGTTCGGTTTTTGAGAAATCGGCTGTTGTGCTTCGTTTTCCCACGGACAGCTGTGTATTAGATTGTTAGAAATAGACTTCTGCTAACATTAAGCAGCTTACAGTTGTTACACCTCTCCAGGCTCTCATATTAACAAGATATTCTGCTAATAATGACTAGTGAAAAATTATATATTGTGCCTACAGTTGTACCAAAAGTTGGAAAAATATCCCAATTAACGTACGCGAGATCAAATAGGCTGTATGTAAATTATTTTCTGAAAATTCTAACGCGCTACGAGGGAGCCGACCGCCTATTACTACCCCAGAATTTTACTTCCAGGTTACTCAGTTACAGCCTGAATCGAGCCGTGGCCGTAAAAACGCCATCGATGTTATTGGCGCCGGCCCTTCAAGTTAGTAGTCCAGCAACCAACCCACTAGACCACTACGGCACTAACGTTACTGTTCCTAAATGGGAGATAGTTACGGAAAAGTATGCATGTACATGTCCGTTAAAGAGAAAGGGAGGGGGGGAGCGGTTGTAATCGGCTACAAAGTAAAATTTTAAGACTTCTGACATCTAGGAACGATGACATTTTTTATAGTTCATAAAAACAGTTTAAATCGCAAAAAACTGAAAATTATTGAAATATCAAGGATAGCTTACTTCCGTGCAAATGAGAGGTACAACACATAATGGCTGTTACAAATTGTCGAGGTTGTATTCAAATCAGGTTTTTCTAACGTTCAAAGCTTATGAAACAAGCAAGATGTTGTGTTGTAGTTTTATGAAAAAGGATAGGTCCCATTGAGTAATCGAAACTGTAAACATTTTTTAAAAAGTATTTAAAAATCCTTCATGTAAAACGCTACCTTTTCATATTCTCCTATGTTTGACCACAATATTCCCCAAAAAAGTGCAATTTATCTTAATTTTACTAATATGTTTTTGTATGTTTCAGTTTATTTGGGAAAGCGAACTTCGGTATTACGATTAAAAACAGCTATAAGGACCGACGAAAGGGTTCGATTGATGAATGAAATAATTTCAGGTATACAAGTTATCAAAATGTACACATGGGAAAAACCATTTGCTAAACTAATTGCGGCAGCCAGGAGGTAATAGTTATTTCGTGTATGCCAAGTATAAACTAATCTTTTCTGTGATTTTTCAGAGCCGAAATTCGCGCCATTCGTGCTCATTCGTACTTACTAGGAATTATGTTTTCATTTGAAACTTTTATTACAAGAACGTCAATTTTTATTAATCTCTTAACATTTATTTATTTGGGAAACGATATCACTGCAGAAAAAGTATTCGCCGTAACAGCAATATACAATGTTATGCGACCGATAATTACAATGATTTTTACAATAAGTATTTCATCAATAGCTGAAGTAAATATTTCCGCGAATCGAATAAACACATTTTTAAGTTATGAAGAACTTCGCAGTCAAAGTGATAAGAAATATGACAATTATCCAGTCAATGGTTCTTTAATAAACGGCCTCTCCATTAATAAGTTAGAAAAGAAAGGTACGGAAGAAGCCTGCGTGCGTTTAGAAAAGGTTAACGCCAAATGGCTCGAAGAATCGAAAGAAAATACATTAGAAGATATCGATCTCACAGTTAGTGGTGATAAAATAGTAGCCGTGATAGGACCAGTGGGGAGTGGAAAGAGTAGCATTCTTAACGTTATATTAAAAGAATTACCCATAAATAGTGGGAATCTAGAAGTTTTAGGCAAGATTTCCTTTTCATCTCAAGAACCATGGCTGTTTAACGGTAGTGTTAGACAAAATATCCTGTTCGGCGATGATTTTGACGAAAGCAGGTATATGCATGTTGTGAAAGTATGCGCTTTGGAGTCCGACCTAACAATCTTGCCATATGGAGATAAAACAATGGTTGGTGAAAAAGGAAAATCCTTAAGCGGTGGTCAAAAAGCGCGTGTGAATTTAGCTAGATGTGTGTACAAGGAAGCAGATATTTATTTATTAGACGATCCTCTGTCTGCAGTAGACACGAAAGTCGGAAAGCAGCTATTCGAAGAATGCATAGTTAAATACCTAAAGGGAAAAATCAGAATTTTGATTACACATCAATTGCAGTACTTAAAAGATGCCGATCACATTATAATACTTAAAGATGGCGAAATAGAAAAACAGGGTACTTATACAGATTTACAGACCAGTGGTTTGGATTTTGCCAAACTGTTAGAAGAATTTCATGCTCCCGAGGAAGAAGACAATGAACGAAAGATTAAACTAAGGCAGATGTCCGAAACTGCTGAAATCGAGGACGATGGTGAAGATCCAGAAATTGATCGAGAACATATGGAAACTGGTAAAGTGAAATTCCAAGTTTATAAAGCGTATCTGCGGTTTGGTGGTTCTTGGATTACTATTTTTGCGGTGGTCCTTCTATTCTTATTTTGTCAAGCATCGGGTAACGCAATCGACTATTTCGTTAGTTTCTGGGTTAATATGGAGCAAGATATGGCAAATAACAAAACTGAACCAATACTGTCGAGAGATAATGTCATATATACGTATGCCGGATTAATAGTTTTGTTAGTAATATTCGCAGTGTGGCATTGTTTGTATTATTTCCTTTTCCTTATGAAAGCGTCAATCAAAATTCACGACGTAATATTTTCCAATGTTGTTGACGCTGTTATGCGCTTCTTCAATAAAAATCCATCCGGGCGAATATTGAATAGGTTTTCAAAAGATTTGGGTATAATAGACGAATATATTCCGCTGGTATTGTTTGACGTAATTGAGGTAAATTAATAAATAAACATGTGTGTATCTAAGTTTCAAACTATTTTTATTACAGGTTGGTCTCTTATTATTTGGTGCTATAGCATTATCTATTGTTATCGATAAATGGCTTGCTCTTCCATCACTTGTACTTCTATTGGTGTTTTATTTTATGCGAGTGGTGTTCTTAAGAACAAGTAGATCAGTTAAAAGAATTGAAGGGATTTGTAAGCACAAATATGCAATTCATTGAAAGAATACCATCTATAGAATTCTTTGTTTCAGATCGTAGTCCAATTTTTGGCCAAATAACAGCTTCTATGAATGGTTTAACTACCATTAGAGCGTTTGGGGCACAAAAAATTTTAACAAGAGAATTTGATACTTACCAGGATTTACATAGTTCTGCGTGGTACTTGTTCCTATCGTCAACGCGCTGTTTTGGATTTTGGTTAGAAATTGTGTGCGTAATCTTCATTACTACCGTTATTGTTAGTTTATTAAGCTTAAACAGAGGTAGAGTAAATTAATGATATAAATATACTACTTGCTAATTATTTTAAATTTTATAGTTTCCTATGGTGGGGACTTGGGATTGTTAATAACCCAGTACATTGGGTTAATGGGAGCATTACAATGGGGCATGCGTCAGTGGACAGAATTGGAAAATCAAATGACATCAGTTGAAAGAATTTTGGAATATACGAAATTAGAAAGTGAACCTATTCGTGAAGAATCAAAAAGACCTAAGAACCCTAAATGGCCTGAATATGGCAGAACTGTTTTCAAGAATGTTTGCTTAAGATACAATTCGAACGAGGACAATGTTTTAAAGAATTTAAACTTTACCGTCGAAGCAGGAGAAAAAGTAGGAATCGTTGGTAGGACTGGAGCAGGGAAGTCATCAATAATAACAGCACTCTTCCAATTGTATGAAGTGGAAGGCTCTATCATAATTGATGGCGTAGACATTACAGAAATACCCTTAGACTTGCTAAGATCAAAGATTGCGATAATACCTCAAGAGCCCGTATTATTTTCTGGTACGATGAGGAAGAATTTAGATCCGTTTGATGAATACAGTGATGATATCGTGTGGAATGCTCTAGAGCAAGTGGAATTAAAGGAAGCTATAGCCGAGTTGCCTGCAGGCCTATCAAGCAGCGTTAGTGAAGGTGGGGTCAATTTTAGCGTTGGTCAACGACAATTAGTATGTTTAGCACGAGCTATCATAAGAAGCAATAAAATTTTGGTATTAGACGAAGCTACTGCTAATGTAGACCCCCATACTGATGGTTTGATACAAAAGACCATTAGGAAAAAATTTGAAAAGTGCACCGTATTAACCATAGCTCACAGATTGCATACGGTAATGGATTCCCATAAAATATTGGTGATGAGTTCAGGATGCTTGGTGGAGTTTGGACACGCACATGAACTTCTTCAAAACGATATGGGATATCTGACACATATGGTTGAAACTGCAGGTAAAGTAACTGCCAAAAATTTGAGGAAATTAGCCGAAAAGGTAATGAACTTAGCACCACCTATTTAATAATTAACTGATTTCTAAATATGTTTACATTTCAGAGCTATAATGAAATGAAGAGTAAATGAAATAGCTATGACACTGTCAATTATACCCCATCAACGCGTACACCATAACAGGTTTGATTTAACTTGCATGTAGAGGAATCAGTAGTAATGTGATACAAGTATTTATCAATATATTTTTATAATGCGACGATACGTACAATCTGCAATCTGAATGTAAAATAATGTAGTTAATTTATTTAAACTTTTATATAGTATTATTTATACAGTGCCTTCACGCGGCCTCAAATATATTTAATGTACGATGCAGTTTATCAATGAAAGTCAATAAAAGTATACGTAAACGAAGAATTTTTTTACTATATGCGGCATTTTAACTCTCCGAAAGAGACACTATAATAGTGATTTTCTAACACCTCTTAAAAGTTTATCTCCGATTTTTCCACGACACCGTATTTAAAAAAAAACATTCATTGTTAACTAAATTGATGAAAGATCTACAACGTTGATAATTACCGCGCTAATGTTGTGATTGGAATTCTCGAACGCAAAGAAGCACACATAAAGTTGCTACTGAGTTAGAGAATGTAATTATGAGTACTTATTAGAAGTTTAACTAACTGCTATGAACAACAAACATAATTTTTACATACCACTGTTTCGACTAGATAACCTACTTAATGTTAAGGTATATCTAATATCTAATTGTACTACGTATGAAAATGAAATTATGTAATATTAGTATTATAATAGTATTTGCATTTATTTAGGTCCAAAGTTAAATTTGTTAAAGATCTCAGACCACAAATCTACTATCAATTTTTTTATGGACACTCAAACTTTGGGTTTATTACATTAACATGTTGTACGCATGTGTAAGTAAAACCAATATGGAAATTATTTCAAATATTTTGCGTAAGCCGACACCACAAAGGAAAACAATAATGTCAGGCGTAGCACTCCGAGAACAATCCTCCTCTTAGACCGCCACTATCAACATTAGAATGTGGTTTTCTGCTGAGGATGGCAACTTAGTTGCGGAGTTCTTTACTCAACTAGGTGGTAAGGGGTATTTTTAACTTAATTTTTTTTTTAGCCACCGTACCCTATACCTAACCTACATAAAATGCTAAAACTACACAAATTTATAAATACACATCAATAATTGTTGCACATACTGGCTTTGTCAGACTAAACTAAAAGGTAATTAATTATACAATACAACTCTTTTATTTTTGACAATATGTCAAATTTGAGTAAATATATAAATTAATAACTATTCAAAATTAAAACAAAGCACTATACAAAATTTTGTTTTTGATTACATGATTATGACACAAAATCAGTTATTGTACTTCAATTAAAGTGTCTTTCTTCTTTCTCCACGAAACGTGCCAAAGAAAATATTGGTAATTTCTTGAAAACCCTAACTATATTCTCAATGTCGCCACAGTTCTAGTCTTAAATCATCGAAATTCCCTATGATTGTGGCCACTGCTCCGATTATTGCCGAAGCGAAAGCGATAGTCACACAGAGTACCGTTTAGGACGAGAATCGCTAGCGGCTCTCGACATCGATGCTCGCTTTCAAGCCGTCGACGTCGATACTACGCAGAGTCCCACTGCGGATGCGGATCGTAAACATGCGGATGCGGATCGTAAACATGCGGATGCGGATCGTAAACATGCGGATGCGGTTCGGATGCGGATAGGAAAAATGTATCCGCGCAAGGCTCTAACTATCAGCTCCAACCATAACATCGTGCATCTGACAGGAGTGTAACCGACCGCTTTATGTTGTATAAGTAATGTCACAGTTGAACGTGAAGCGGTCGGTTACACTCCTGGCAGACGCACGGCATTGTGGTTGGAGCTGACAGTACTTACTTATATATACTGAATACATTTGGTAGATCTCGTAGAAGCTGTGTATAGTATATGCGTCGATATTAACTTTTAAGACGGTCGTAGATAGATCAAAAATATTAATCCATCATTACTCAAAAGCTATGAAATCAAACACCTTAAATTGATTAACGCTTTCCCAAAAAAAAAAGAACTAATAAATTAACTAGTGGATAATCTAATTCATTAAAAAATTTAACTTTAAGACAGAAAACTTTCTAGTCTGGGCCTCATAGTAGGACGTATAACGTGTGCACGATAGGTGTATAGTTACCTAGGCCCGCGACGTGCTGTAATTGTGTACATGTATGCAATAACACATCTCTAAATAAGGGCCAGAAAATGTTCAACAGTAGGGGATGGTTCACCAACATCTTCATAACTTCGTACACAATTCAGAAAGTCATTTATTAATGCACTAATTATCAAAGTAACGGACAAGAACATTCACTGATCTAATATCGATAAAGTAGACTTCATAGATTATTAAATTAAAATTTCTTAAAATCCAAAAAAACGCTCGAAGCCTTTTCGTAGTTTAAAAATGCTCATAAGAAAAACAAAACCGGCTTACCTATTTTAACATCAAATCCATTTCAGTACTAATATGAACAATTACCTAATCTGTCATAGAAATTATTTTGAACGTTCAATGCGGAAAAACCACAAATTTAAATTTATGATTTAACACAACATCAGAAAAACAAAAAGTCGTTGCTGAAGAAACAAGATGATCTAAGAAACTAATGAATAGCACTCTAGGCTATTCTGAAATATATTTTGGAAATATTCACTCACAAAACTATCATTAACTCTGTCAGTGTTATTCCACTGATCTGGTTAAGAGCATACGTTTTTACCTTAACCGGAGATACTACATTTAACATTTTTTTCCTTTGTAGTTTCTATTGAGGATGAAAACTTACTTGCCGAAATACGCATCTAGAGTCATTCACTCATTGGGGTGGTGAGGATATTTTTTATTTAGTTCTATCGTTATTTCAGCAGAACTAGCGTTATTTACTGTAGAAGAGAATTTCACCTATTTTTGAGTACGGCACTTATTTTTTTCAGAACTTAAAAGACAACATAATTCAAACCGTTAATATGTTTCCGTATAGTTATATTGCCTCACAACCAATGGTATTTTAAAATTCATTTTGATAACAGTTTATTTGTAATCGCCTGGTTGCTAGATATGTACGAAAAAACGCGAGATAAGCAAAGCATACTTTAGTTATGTATTGGCTGGCTACTGAGCGGAATGTACTGCAGGTACACACGTTCTTTTGCGGTTCTATTTGTTGTTTGCACTTAATTTAGTATTACTGCATGCGAAACATACCGAACTCTTTTTGTAACGTTACACATAGGTATTTCCTACAGGTAACGTTAAGCGACATAGCTGGCAACCAGTTATAGATTAACGCGTCGTCAGTGTGCAAAAATAATTTATTTTTTATATTTATTCAAACATCAATAATAAATTAAATACATATTATTGAAAAATAGAAATTTTTTTAAAATTAAGAACAGGTAATACAAAGATGAAAAGGTGGCAATGATAATGTGGTACCAGAAGAATAATAATTTAAGACGGGTTAGCGGCATGTTTTCAGTCAATTATCCTATAGGCCTACAGCATATGCGAAAACTATGATCAATATTTTTAACAAATTCAAACCAGATCGTTGTGTTATCACAGAAAAATACACAAAACCAATCACGTTCCAACAGAACACATCAATCTAAATATCCTAAGTTATGTAGAGGAACGGTATGTATATGTAGGATCGCTTTTAGATGTAGACAAACATTAAGTATCATGTAGTTCGATATACACAACCGTGAAAGAATTCAATTACGAGGGATGCCTTTTATATTTCGGGAATGGAGAAGATAAACTAAAATTAATCATAGTACATAGCCTTACTGTTATGTATCGCATAGTATATTTGACCTACATTAGCGAACGGACTAACTTTCAAATAAAAAAAAAGCGAATTGATAAAAAAAAATCTTCCGCATTTCACTTTTGTCAACAGTTCAATATTTTGTAATTTGTTCGTAAACAAACATTTCAATTATGATGGCTAAACGCATTAGATACACTAGAGAAAAGATAAATTCAATCCTTTAATTATTTTTATACACGGTTAAACCTTCAAAATGGAAAGAAATTGTTTCATTAAGTCTGATAATAAAATATGGTTACAACCGCATTTGCTTATTTTTGTTGTTGGTGGGATAATATCCTCCATGAAGATCAACACACTTTTGCATATGCTTGAACCAGTTTTCGAAGCACTTTTTCCTCTTCGATTGAGGTACCTCCAAAATATGCACTTTGAAAGCACCAACCGCTTATTCAGCCGTCGAAAAAGGTTGACCACGTAAATTTTGTTTGATGTGCGGAAACAAAAGGAAGTCATTGGGTGCCAAATCTGGGCTGTACGACGGATGACCCGTCAATTGAACTTTTGAAGTTGCCAAAAATTCTCTTTTTGAGCTGACGTCTGAGAGCTCGCATTGTCATCGTGGAGAATGATGCGTCTTCGGCGGTTGGTTTTCCTTATTTTTCCGAATACTTCTGGCAAATAAAGGTTGTGTACCATTCAGAATTGACCGTCCGACGTTGCACCAATGGTACAGCTGCCACATGCTTAATTAACAATTAGAATAAAATAATTTGTTCATTCAAAGTTAAAATTTTCCACTTTATTAAAAACATAACCAAATTCTACTATATCGTAATACTTTAACAGTTTCAAAGTAGATAATAAATGTTGAGATTAACACTTATAACTTCGGGGTCGTATCCTACATTTATTCTTTGAAAAATACTAAATTTCCTTTCCATTAATCCATTAGTTATAGATGCCGTACAAATCCTCATGCACAAAACCTGACACGAATGCAGTATCCTCAAAAGATCAGCTGATTTGTATCCAAACGATTGCTTTCTTTGGGGTTATCTGAAATGTAAAGTTTATAATAACAAGCAAATACGTAATTTGGACGAATTGAAAGCTCGTACACGTACTGCATGTGATGGAATAAACCCAGAATTGCTTTGAAAGACAAGGAGTACACTTAGAAAACTTGCTGTGAAATTACACTTCACGTTTGTTATCTTGTTTTATTATACTTTCGTAATAAGTTTTAAAAGTTTCGTAGTAGTATAATAAACACACTGTTCGGATTACTCCTCCCGCACAAATTAATTAATACTTTGTAGGGGAGGAATAATCCTAACAGTGTGTTTATTGTACTGCCCCACAGTCCTTGCAATATTTACAGTTTCGTAGTAGATTTAAAATTTTCATGGTATGCTGTAAATTTTTCCTTAGAAAAAATAAATTGTAGTAGATCCTTTAAAACGTGCTAGCCAGAGATAACTAATTAATAATAGCGGCGTAATTCCACTGGCCATATATCTATACTGACGACGCGTTAACGTGTAACTGGTTGCCTACCTTGTCGCTTAACGTTACCTGTAGGAAATACCTATGTGTAACCTTACAAAAAAAGCACGGTATAATGACTGATGCCCGAAAAACTTTAATAGGAACTCCCGCTCGACAAACTGGCTTGTGAGTTGGTTCTTTTCATACAGTTAAAAGAAAGGATTTACAATCATTTCCATGTCGTTAAATTGTTAGCAATCCTCGATACTGCTTATCCGCGGCAAGTGTTTTTTGTGAATAGTTTTCAAATAATCTTAATGATCAACTCCTAGATAAAACTTTTCGGACGAAGCATGGTTTCGTGTGAGTGGATGCGTTAACAAAACATGAAAGTGTGGAATGATACAAAGCCCAATAGCTTTTATGTTAAAGCTCCCCAGACCTCTTGTGATTTTACACCGTATGATTTCTTTTTATGACATTAAAAAAAATAATTGATCAAGTACCAGTGCAATATAATATAAATCTGCAAGAGAGAATTATAGAGAAAATTAATGAATTAATGAAAATATATTTGGTAGCGTTATGAGGAGGTGCGAAAAATGATTGGAGGAAAGGTGGTAGACAAATTGAACATCTTTTATAATAATTTATTATGGTTATTATAATAAAACTCTTGCTTGAAAAACTATTTCCATTAATTCCGCATGTTCTTTTCATGTATCACCGAATTTCATGGAGAGGTGTTATGTTTAGCAAATATCCAATTTCGTTTCTTCCCCTTTACCACTTATTTGTATTTATTACTCAGCTATTATAGATTCTAACTTGGCGTCATTTTGTATACTTTCAATTTTTTTCATCGTCTAGTAATGCACCAATTACTTAGTTACTCAATTGATCTTTACGTGGTAATAGCATACTCCTATTTACGTGGATCATGCTTGTTGCCTTATACGGCCTTGTACAATGAAAACTCAAAGCCACGCCTGCACCCTTCACACTACAGCAACTGCAGACGGCGTCTGCTAACATCGTTTAAAACAGCTGCCCGTGTGCTTTTTTACTGACTGGCTTTTTGTATTGTACAGTGTTGTGTGTGAGAATTTGTTGTAATTTTACAGTATACTTAAAAATAAAACAATGTTTTATCCAGTAATACTAGGTAGTCCCGTTATCTGCCACCTGCTGGATTTGCAGCTTGACCTATGTTGGCATTAAAATTTTTAAAGAAAGGTATTCGGCATGGGGACTTTTCTGAGTGGCAATTTGTATAGAAATTCGATACATGGAGGTTCCTCTGTGTCTGTAAATATAATCACTATAATAACCAATATAACAATTGGCCACCTAATTGGTGCATACTTTTGCAAATTTAAGGCACTGTTTGAATTATGTTTGGTTATAAATTATGAAACTGTTAAACACCTAATGTTTTTGAAAATTTGATGAAAGTGATAAACATTTTATGTGTTAATTTAATTAAATAATAAAGGAAAAAAAAATGTTTTCTATTTAAATGCATTTGAGCGAATCTGAATTAAAAAGACGTTTAGATTTCATAACAATCAGGATAGTGTTGTTTGGTAATGTAAACGTCCATTGTTTTCCAGCACGTTCAATTAGTATTGTGACTCTAGCATCTAAAAATAAATAACGCAAAGTCGTAATGTAAATAAATATAACTATAATGCAGTACTAAAAAACTATGCTTTTATACTATCTAAAATTCAAATTTAGTGTCTATTCATTGAAATGGGTGGACCACCAATGAGAAAATTTTTTTTTTCATGCGTCATTAATTCGATTTTAACCAAAAAAAAAATAGCTATTTATTTCCAAAAAATGTAGATTTCTACATTATCGGCAGGGGTCAGGCATTTAACAACTTTGTAGGCAACAATGAATACGCATTAATAAACTTAAATCAAAAAGGAGCCCGAGCAAGAAGCATTTGGTAATTAATTACAAAGCTCATTTCGTTAACATTGAGACCAAGGTTATTTACCCAACGATGCTCTATATATTTTAGTTACAAGCTAATATTAATGTATTTCACAACCTAATGTAATAGGTAAGGGTACGATGAATTTTGGTCTATAAAAGTGTGTTGCTATAAGTATATGTAAATGGTAAACTCGTAGATTTTGATGATCTATAATTGAAAGATTAACGAGCATATATTTAATATAAAAATCCCATATTGTATCCATATTATGAAATCTTGTGCCCTTGCTATCATTGTTATCAGGCACAATTACGTTTGACGTTTATAAGTGCCTACTATACATATTAATCTCATGTGTATTAAAACAGTGTAGTCTGTACATATATAGAAATCGTAAATATAAATCGTGCTCAAACAATTGCTCCCATAAAGAACACTTATTTTATCCTATTAATCACGGAGTAGTTAGCAACACTGTTCTGTTATTTTCTATATATGTATGTATGTGTGTATGTATATTAGTTTATCTCATTGTTATATGAAAAAAGTACATTGCTCATACGAAAATTGCGGGAATCGAGTCGCATGGTTTAGTTCTTTGTTGTACTTAACGTATATAGCTATAAAATTAGTGATCCTCAGCCTTTATTTTTGAATTACTTCGAGCAGAATTACAAGTGTCCTCTTACTTAATAATTTTATGAAAGTGAGTATTTTATTGTGCAATAAACAAGTGTTTATTATACCTCTTTTTATATGTATATTTTATATATACTAGACGCATTTACATATAATTAAAAGAAATAAATCAGTTAAACGATCATTAATTATTGTTGTAACTTTAAGAACAGTTATTGCAATATTTTTTTCCTATAGCTACATTATACGTTTATTTCGGAATGAAAGGAAAAGTCTCTTTGTTTGAAATTTTGAACACATTGATATTATTAGTAATATAACGGGATTTTAAATTGCATTTATAAGAAGATACGCAAGATTGGTTTCGCTACAACTTCATTAATTTTTAGGAAATCTTTTATTTTTAATAACCGCTTTAATATCATTGACGCTAGAAATGTTTCATTTCTCTCGATAATGATAGAATCGAAGTTATTAGGAGTGTTTCACTTTCCATAATAACATTCTAATAATATTTGTATTAATCTGATGGGGGTTTTCTATTTATCTACATTTCTGGGAAATCACTATGAAAAGTACCGGTAAATTACGTAATGTTGAATTTAACTTTATGATGCTGATAGTAGTTTATAAGTCACAGCGTCATAGTAGGTAGTACATTCGTACACTATAATTCTTGTTTTTAGGCAAGAACTACTTACTAAAATAACTGCCTCTATTAACTTTATATGCGGATGGACGTCTCTTCTATAATAACTCATAATTGATTATATTCAAGTGCTGTTCAAAATTGCGCCAATATGTCCTTGTTTTGAAATATTAGTTGCTCCCATTTGTTTGGCTTGGCGCATGACCGAATGACCATGTGTCCCGAATTAATCTGTTGTAAGGTGAGGATTGATGTAATACAGTGTGTTTAATATTAAATTGTATATACCAGATATGAAACAAAAGAAAACCGATTCTTTTAAAATATACGTTTCATATTACAATAAGTACGTGTTCAAGAAATGTGCTGTAAATTTATTCTGTACAGCTACATTACTTAGATTTACTAAAAATATCACTTGCTATCTATATATTCTTGCTTCCTGGTATTATAAAATTATTGAAATTATAGATAACCGTACTGCTATTTTATCTGTGATTAAGGAAATGGGCAATTGAATTAAAAGTTGATCTAAATTGAGTGGCTCTGCTATTTCTGTTAAGATTAATGTTGCAATCTAAGATCTATTGCAATATATTGCTAGCCTTGTTAACGTTAAACAATACGAAGTATTGGAAAGAGTATGGAATTTCAAACAATTTTCATTATAGTATTTATTTAAATCTTACAAAAAAATAATTATAAGGGATTTTAATTGATCTCTAATGGCGTACTTTCAATTCATAAAAACCTTGTTAGATTTGTTTACCTTAATCAGTAGATAAATGAAGCAACAAGTATAAACATTTCCCAGAAAGATACTTATTCTATTTTTCGCGTGTATACTTGCTAAAATAGTATTTGATGGTATTTGCCTTGTTTTGTATTGCATTTTCAATTTTCTTTTTCCTGAAAGTAAATTTCATCTCAACGTTTTATTTAAAACAAGGATCACCAACATCAAAATATTGTACCTACTAACATTTCTACGAGGTTTTCGGACTTTAGTCAACAAATAAGCGTTATTGTTCGATATCTGTTGATAGAATTAGCTACAATTTAGAGTAAAAAACTTTTAATACCTTTTCTTGTAAACGTTTTCTTTTTGACTTCAAAGTTTGTTTTTAACATTTCCTCATTAACATACTGTTTGTTGTATATTTAATATATACAAGCAAATAACGGTCACATTCAATAAAAACAACGATACACTTGGAATGTCTCTCTCGGCTTTTACTTCACTGTACTTCGTGTCTTCGTCGGGGTCGGTTCCATCTTCCACTATATCTCTTCCTGTCGTATCGGATGTAATAAAAGCTGCTTTCTCCTTTGCCCTTTCCAATAATGGTATCTGTATGTAAGCGTTCCCCATGTCAAGTAATGTAAACATTTCATGTCCATGCAGCTCTTGAAATTGTTTATCAATTGTTGGAATACGGTAGTTCATTTTTACTGTCTGGCTATTCAGCGGTCTAAAGTCAATTACCAACTGTTTATCACCATTTTCTGATACACAGTATCGGGAAATCCACACCGCACAAATTAATTTAATAAAATTCGGTACATATGTTTCAAGAGCACGTCGGCTCCCATTCTCAACCAATTCCCGAATGGACGAAAGTCATATCTCCCATGCACGTTTAAGAAAAGAACTATATACACCTCTCTCTTGATAACCGTTAAAAATTCTACCATCGGCGCACGAGACGTCACTAAAAAGCAAAGAACACCTGCGTCGTCGCGCATGCGCCATATGAGCGCGGAAAACCAACGAACTTCCAGGGCGTGTTTGAATTGGTTTCCTTTGTGTCGCATGAGACGTTGTTTTTACTTCGTTGTTCTGTGAATTATAAGAAACCACTCGACTCTTTTACAGTTAAATTTGTGTATTAGTGATACCCTTGTATATACCAGCCCACAGTCCTTGCAATTCTTTACATAAGCGATGTCTTCTAGTTCTGTCCTATTAAAAGATCCATCTTCTGTGCTACATCTGGTACAACACAAAATTCAACTTCGGCTGATGCATTATCAACTGCTACGAAAGCAATAACTGTGCCCAAGCAATGTGTTGAAGGCTTTTCTCCACTTATACCTCCCAATTTCAGTCTCAATACCATCCTATCTATAACTGATTTTGTCACTGTACTAAACTGAACTTCCAGGGTCAATGAGAGCTGCAAGTGTTCTACCATTAAATAAGACCTGTTTCAGATATTTTGCTATAGTTTGGTCAATAGTATGGTCACTCACATGTATAACAGTATTCTTCGGACAATTTTTCTTAATATGGCCTGCTTTTCTGCATTTAAAACAGTGAACACCTTTTATTCCTACCATTTCACTACAATTACGAGCTATGTGACCTACTTTTTGGCATTTGTAGCACTTTATTTCAGCTTTATCCATTCCACTTTTATTCACAAAATTTGCCTTATCGCGGATGTTATGATGATTATCTACTCTCATCGGTGTTCTTTCCTTTCGAAATAACTCTAATCTAGCTTCTTCTAATCTCATGCAACAAGTCAATTAAATTCGAATGCATATTCCCCATAAGCTTATGACACAAGTCTGTGCTCGATACACCTATCTAGCAAGATCTGCTCTTTAATTTCATTGTGTGTTGTGTTTAACCAACTCATGAAGGTATATATTAATGTTTTCATCTTTGCCTTGTATTCTCTTCCACCTTGTTGTTATGCTATCCTATATGATAAACGTTGCCGAAACCTGTTCATTGAAATCATTCCTGTAAGTATCCTGTAAGTATTTGCCTCATACCAGTATTGCGCAGCGCTTCTTAATCGCATCCTAGCCATTTCCACCATAAATACGTCATGCAAGAATCTGTGCTCTATCCAATGCTTCCAGGAAACTTGTACTTTTAACCTTATTTGCACCATCAAATTCTTATTTATATTTTTCAGTAATTCAGGCATCATCATTGTGGTAACTGTTGAATTACTACTGCTCACTATAGGACTTGCAGACCTTCCAGACATTCTATCCAGCAGTGATTCCAAATATCTATCTCGTATTTTGCTCTCTTCGAACATTGTAAATGGTAATCTACTTGAATCAGTTTCTCTATTCACTTCAGAGTGTTCAGATTTCTTTTCTGACTCATAATTCCGTAACAGTTCCTCTTGAAACTTATCGAACTCGTTTGCCATTACTTTCTGAATTATATACCATTTTTACAAAACCAACCGAATCGGGGTTTCCCATAAACAAAAATGAAAATGTTGTATATTCAATATATCAACTTTATTCGAAGTAAATAACGGTCACATTAAATAAATACAACGATAACATCAAAAATCGACATAAACATAAACTATCCCTTATCTCTTACGTAAACATCAACGCGAATCCCCATGACTATTCTATTCCCATTCTAAGCATGCTGCGTAATATAAATAACTGTTATGAATACTTTCACGAAAAACACATTTGGCAACGTGGTAGAACAATAAGCTTGTGTTCTAATATGTTTTCAATCAAAATCACGAATGTCAAATTTTGACATTTAGACTCTTCTGTTTGGGGTTTCATCAATAAGAAAGTTTATGCAACGCTGACGAAGTTAGAGACAAAATTAAGACGGCGGTATTAGAAATTAAGATCTACTCTCATATCAATTCACAAGATGATTGTGTAAAACTGCAGAAAAACTTAGAGTTGGTGTCTGGTTGGTGTATTTCAAGCGGATTAAATTTAAATATAGCAAAGTGTAAAGTACTTACTTTTACAAGGAAAAAGTCACCGCTTCAATTTAACTATTCCGTTGACAATGAAGTACTAACTCGTTGCACGGAGATTAAGGATTTTGGGATAGTGTTCGATTGCCGACTCACTTTTATTGATCGTGTTGCGGAAATTATTCCACCTGCCACAAAGACCATGGGTTTCATAATGCGCCACACTAGCCTGTTTACTGACGTCTCTTCAGTGAAAACGCTATTTTTTCTTTTGTGCGTTCTAAACGTGAGTAGGTTGCAGTCAATTGGGTGCCAATACTACGATTTGCATAAAAAGCCAATTGAAGGTGTGCAAAGGTGTTAACCTTATGGTTTAAGGAGAATAATACTTACCCTTGCAGAGGTTGCTGAATGCCTTTTCTGTAACGTCCTTAAAACTAAGGCATAGCAATGCTTGCCTCTCCTTTCTATACATATACCATATAAAGCTGATTCTCCATTTCTACCAAGAAAACTAGCTTTCCTGGTTCTACGACTATCTGCTCGTTATGTTCTTGATGTTCAGGTCACCTGTAGTACGTATGTGTAACGACTACAATCGCATATATTCCGACTGCGACATATTTAACACGTCTCCATGGTGACTATTGGAATTTATGGTCTAATTCTAAATTTCACTAAATATTTTAGTCAAGTCTATTTTTTATAATAGTGATAGTTTCATTTTGTCCTTAGTATGGTATGTACTGTTGGGCAATAAACATTACATTACATTAAAAATTACACCGGAAAGGCTCGAACGAGTAGTACAGACGCTACCTCCTAGAATGCTTACAAGCAGACGGATTTCAATTCGAACAATTACGTGGGCAATAGTGTCACTGATTTACGATCAGATAAATATCCAAAAATCAATCAATCCTGTAATTTAACATTTTCAATATGTATTATTTTGACAATAAAGAATTTCAAGAGCAAATCATATCTTGCATCATTTGCAGAATTTAAAACCGGGAACAACACTTTCACAAAATCCACCCACGGGTACTACTAATCACAAGTAAAATATTTTCGAAGATTGAAATTCAGAAAATACTACGGTATACCTCTATACAGCAGTATGCGACCTAGAAGACCTATTGTGTCTCCTATTCTGGCTGTATCTACAGCTGGCCGTCCAATCCGATTCCTTTTAAAAAGTGCAGAATGTCAGAAGGCCCCAAGTTAGGTAACTCTGCCTCTTCAATTCCATTCATTTTCCCAGGTGCACAACCTTTGAGTTGCACAGTGAAACACAGTTTGAGAGTAGGTAGGTTGATGCATTCTATAAATCTCTTCCGGTTATGGGTTCCCAGAAGAGTTTTAGCTTGCATCATTCCCTGGGATTCTCCCAGTATTTGGCTTTTCTCTGCTCTTCTTCACTTTTAAGTTTCTCCAGTATTGTAGTGCTACTTATCCCGCAAAAGGGTTTTTTTTACTGTTTAGATTCACAAATACTTGACCAATAAATATTAAGAAAATCAATTTTTGCTCTTTAAAAATTGCTAAAGTGTTAAAGTGAAAAAATAAAAGGGGACAGTTTCTAGCATAATATTTATCACCTCCCCCTCTGAAGTTTCACTACTTTCAGGTATATTACTTAAGTACTCACTAGTATTTTCATTAATAAAACTAGATATCTATTTAACCTTTACGGTTTCATTGATAAGTACAGCGTTTCAAGTGGATTGTCCATTATTTGATTAGTATGTCTCAAGTAATATGAGCATTTAGAATTTCAACTAAATAGAAATTAATACCTAATGACTTAATAATACAAGCGCGTGTCCAAAAGAATTTTTAAATGTACATATAATCCCTTATTGAAACATTCTCACCTACTTTAAAGTTAATCTGTTCTCCGTAATACGTTCTATTTCGGTTTGGTTCATGTTCAGTACTAATATAAACATTCTGTAATTGATCAGTTTCGGTTCGTTTTAGTATATCTAGTTTTGTTCTTATTGAACGTCCAAACATTAACTTTCTTGTTGGTGCCGCACGTTGATTGCTACATGCTTAGTAACTCTACAATGTAATAAAAACACATTTAATTGTCGTTCTAATTCTCTAAATGATTTACGATTTGTCATTGTTTTTAATAAGAATGATTTTATTTTCTTTAGGATTATAAGGTGATGTTGTTTACAATTTTGATTGAGAAATGTTTGGAATTCAGCACTAAGTAGTTGTGGGCAGCTATGAGGGAAACAAATACTTTTGGTAGTACAAAAGTCGCAAACAACTTACGCAACTGATCGTATTCTCAACAGTAATACTCGACATAATTGAGTCACCTAGCCATTTAGATAAAGCGTCAATGACAACCAAAAGATATTTACGCGATAATAACAATAATCTACATGTGTGCGTTTCCAGAATGTTATACGTGCAGGTCAATTTTGGAAAGGCGCCTTAGGGGTGTTACTCTTTTGTGTATAATAAGACATACAGTGTTTGCACATTGCTTCTATGCCATTGTTTAATATTGACTACCACAAGTACGATCCAGCCAAATATATTGTTTTCACAATATAGTACTTTGTAAAGACTTAGGTATAATAACTCTTTTACCAAATAACGGAAATTTATTTTAAATATTAATTTTACCTTTGTCTAGCGTATACCTTCAATTCCTCAGATAATATCTGTGGCCACCCATTCATAGGTAACTAAAAATTTATCTTAAAATATATTTCGTTTAGATTCTTTGATAATTAAATTACAATCTAACGGTATGTGTTCATTTTTTGAACTAAGTCAGATAGTTAACATCATAATTTCTGTCACAATATTCAACTTTAGCCAACGGAAACTTTGATAGAATGTCAGCTACATTCTGGCTAAATTCACATATTTTAAATTATCTAAAAATCTGCCCAAGATAGTGCATATCTCTTTAACTATTGGCCCCTGTTATAGGATAACCGTTCTTTTAACGAAAAATAGAAATTAATTGCATGTGCTCTCTTACTGCATTGAATTCACGACCGTAAACGTATGCATAAAATTTCTTAACCCCAAATATGGTTTCTTTATCAAGTTGCGAATACAAAGTTCTAGACGCATACAATAAGAAAACGAATTGTTTCGTTCAAACAAGAATTGTTTAGTTCCACAACATTGCTGTAGTTAGTTCAACTGTCGTCAGTATTCAACGATAATGTAGCTCGATATATCCGTTATCACATAAGGTATCAAAAAAAGGTTGAATTACACAGCGTGTTCCAAAAGCTATAGTCAATTTTATATGAAAATCACTGTGAGTTTAAGGTCCTGTATACTGCAAACGATACAGTCTGAATTTCTTCTTACACGCATAACTTTTTGATATTCGTCCAGTTTTATAGCAAAGTGACATTTTTTCCAAAATTGTCAAAAATTAATACAGAGCGAGTCAAAATACAAATACATGAATTTTTCGATTATTTTAAGTGCATCATCCTGTATCTTATATCATAAAAAGAAAGATTAGTTTAGGTACTTTAATTTTTATTATGCACTCTCTATACCTAAAGTAATTAATTTCTAAGATATTTTAATATCTTTTTATAAAAATGAGATTTGTAGAAATTATTTTAATGTAACAAGTTAATCGTGAAAAAATGACGGTAGGTCTTAATTACTAGCTAGAAGATTATGTAATTGTGTCACATTTTTTGGAAGGACGAGTGAATGGTCAAGTTTATTTAGATTTTCTAGAAAATCATTTACCGTTGTTATTAGCTTTGTTCGCAGTGCAAATTAGCACTTAATTTCGAACTACCCCGGTTTTTTCAATGCACATGATTCAAAAAAGGATTGCAGTTTCAAATTGATTTGATATTTTTCTCCGCGAACGCGTAAAAAGTGACAGTGTCATCTGTGTACAACAAATGTTGAATTATAATATATATGAGAATGATTCATGTCGTAATCATGTCTTATCTATGAACAAGTTCTCGTTTATAACCCTAAATTTGAGGTGTATTGCACTTTGTTGTATCAAGAAATATCCATGCAAATAGTAATATACAAGGGATGTTAAAAAAATAGTATCTATTAATTTGCTTCGATACTTAAGAATGGTATTTATAGGCGTGGATATGCAAGAATTTTCGCAATTGCAGGAAAGCGATACTCCAGAGTACCGATGTTGCTCACACGCTGATTCAATTTTCAATTAATTTTGTTTCATGCGCATGTGCAAATTTAAAATCCACATGAAATCCCTGAATTTGATGGACTAATCACTAACGGTTTATTACTGCAGTCCTACTGCTCTGCGAACAACGAATTGTAAATTTAAAATTGTCGAAATATGAAATTGTAGCACTGCAAACGCATAGTAGTTAGTGCGCATGCGTCGCTCTATTTCGGATAGCTTCTGACTGCACTACGAACAAAACTATTAGAAAGTGTTCCCCTAAAAGTTCGTCAAAGGATGTGGTATTTACATGATGAAGCTTCCTTACTTCACATTAGGTTAGTAAACAGCAAATTTCCCTGAAAGATTGATAAGGAGTGGGGAACCAATTGAGTGACTAGCCCGACTATCAGAGTTCATTAAAATTGCCTTCTTCATGCGGTCGTATGTAAAAAAAATCAAACACCGCCAACTAAACAAGGTGATCTGAAAAACAGGATAAGAGAAGCGTTCTCGAGTATTAATTTAGAAATGTGAGCCGATCGCTTGAAGAACGGCTGCGATGTTGTCTTGATAGTCCGGGTGGACATTTCAAACATTTACTATACAACTACATTGTAAACAGTTGGGGTAATTAATTAAATATTTATCATTGGTGTAAGTTATAAATGTTAGTATTTTGTAGTTGTGTTAAACATTAACACATTACCTTGTTATATCTAAATAATTTCAAAAAATGTCACTTTGCTATAAAACTGGCCGAATATCAAAAATCTATGCATGTAAAAAGAATTTTCAGACTGTGTCGTTTGCAGTATACATGACCTTGAACGCCCAGTGATTTTCATATAAAATTGAGCATAACTTCTGAAACACGCTATATAATTCATTGAAATTGTACCTTGGAAGTGTGTGGCATGCGCTTACTCTAAATCTAAAATAATATACAGTCTGTTCCATTTAAGAAAACGAATGTTTGGTTCACCCTGGTGATATGACACACCGTGTATATATGAAAATAATTTTAAAATGTTAAGTTTAAGACTGTCTACAATTTTCATAAATAACTTTTCTTGATATTTTATATGGTAAGGGATATATAGAGCTTAACCAAACTAAAACGTCACGCTGTATATTCCTTTAACGCACTGTTTGAAAGAATAAATTAATGGTATTGGTGAAAGTGGTATATTAAACTAAAAAAGTCAGAAACTAATTTATTGTAAACAAAACGATATATGGAAAATCAATTAACTTCTAAAAATTAGAATCTTATATCCTTACATATTTACAAAAGTAGTATTGGAACTTATAGTCAAATAGCTTCATACCAATTATGTACATTTGTATTCCTAGTTTGCTATATACAATATAAAAATAAACACAGCTGTATACATACATAAATATCGGGACATAAATAGATTAATGATATCTATTTAAATACAGGGCATAATTACAAATATTGTAAATATCTTGGATGTTGCAGCTTATCAGTAAAAACATGAATGTACTTTTCCCTATTCAACTAAGACACCATTTACTGTAAACAAATGTCATTTTTATTTCTATTTAAATGATACCCACATTCGCCATACATATAACATATTCTAATTAAAATATAATACGTACAGTTATTTGAAAATGCAGCAACAACAAAACGTTGTGCGTTTCGACTTCAAAGTATACGTTAGATGTAAGTAATTGTAAGTGTGATCGTGATCACACAACAACCATAAAAAAAGAACTGTACAATTTCCCCCGTTAAACTAAAAAATATATGCTTTCAATATATTGTACAATATGTATATTGAAGGGAGGGGATGAAAGATGATGTTCAGGCGGAAAAAAGAGATGAGTTAAAGAAAAAGCAAAGCAATGTTTTTTAATAATTTTCGGTTTGGATAATTGTTACTTGTACGTGAAATTAAATACGAACGCGATAAAACATGCCTAACATAGGTACTGTAATCATTTATAATGTAATTGGTAAACAAAGATTGCGAAATCTGGCAACTAAATAAAGCAAAACAACAGAAGTCTCCCCTAAAAAGTATGCTTATTCAAAAATTAAATAACGTAATGAATTAAAAATTGAAATAAATAATGAATTAACGATACGAACGAATATTGTATGCGATAAGTTAATGGCGATTGTGACAGTAAAAGTTGGGTCACTGCTGATGTTGATGTATAGAAAAAGTTAAAATAAAAGAGAATTTAAAATAAAAGGAATTTAGAACTATATCATTTGAAATACTTAAATGTTTAACCATGTGTGAGTACGTGGGTCTGGGATGGGCGATTAGGAACCAATCTGAAGAATGGGCTTCGAAGCGGTGAAGCTAACACCTAACACGTACGTCTTGTCGTGACGGGACGTAGACGAACGGTTTTTTTTTCTGTCATGGATGGACGAAGAAGATGAGCCTGTTGTCTTGTCGCGGTTGGACGGAGACGAACATTGTGTGTCCTGGCCGGACGGAAAGGATCTCAGTTAATGTCCTGGTCGGTTGAGAACAAACCGCTCCCCCATCGTGATCCGACGAAGATCAACTTGTTGTCGCAAATGGACCGAAACGAATTCCCCTTCTCCTTCGAATTTTCTCGCGAAGAAGAGTTGCAAAATTACCAGGACTGACCAAGGGTTCGACCAACCACAGACCAACAAATATTCCTTTAGAAATATTATGGGAAAGCAAAGTTTTACTGTGTTTGAATCACGGATTAATTACGTATTCATTCGTTCAGATAATTGGCAATGTAATACGAATTAAATGATATCTAACACCACTATATTTAATAAGAGAGAGATTAAATATAATTTAGAATTCGAATAATTAAACGCATATCTTCTGTATGCAGCGAACGAAGAGGGTTTTTGTCTGTCTACGTGGTCAAGGTAATCAAACATCATATCACTAGTATCGGCGGAAGCAACGTATACAACGCCAATGACAGTGGATTTAATCTAGAAATGCACTCCGGTCGTACTTTGACAGTAAAGGTTCAGAAAGTGTTGTGCAATCTGTGCGCTCTACAACACATAGTTATACAATTTTACCAGCTATTTCGGCAGTTGGACGCTTACTTTCGCTATTATTTTTGGTATTGAAGGAATCTACAAATACGTTTGGACCACGAGTTGCGCAATCATTGTTTAGACCCATAAATATGTATATTTCTTCTTCGACGTCTGGAAAGCTCACTTCAAATCATTTCAATACCTGGCTAACAGATGTTTTCTTGCGGAATGCAGGATCAAAAAGTGTTCTCCTGATCGATTCATAGAGTGGACATTGTGTAGCCGGACTTCAGAAATTGGAGCCAAAAGATAAAACTGTAAACATTTTAAATATCCCTAAACAAACATGACAATGGTAGAACCCCTAGGTGTGTTTGGTTTTAGAATATGCAAAAATTTTACTAAAACTTTTTCTGATACAGTGATGCTTATGAAATACGAGATAGACTTGCATCAGTAGAAATAGTATTATTAAACTGCAATCACTAACCCACAATCAGTTTTCTTCGCCAAGATTCTTCGACGTCTTCAAAAACTCGTGGTATAAGAGAGGATACGTAGATGAAAGGCCGGGATCATTTAAGAATCCCGTAGTTTTGCTTTTCAAAAGATGCAGAGCCTACGTCCTTGTGTAGTATTTGTAAAAAAAACCTGCTATTGTGCGTTGTTCGTGGTGCAAGCAATACCTGTGTTTTGAATACTTTTATACTGACAACCATTACTGAAATAATTACATAGCATATAATATCCATGTGATATATAAGGAAGTTGCATAATAAGAGAGATATTAATGTTAAAAACGTTTTTTTTTTGTAGTTTTTATTTTATTTTATTTTTAAGTGGTGATTAGGTATAATAATTTCAACAATATTTTTTTCATGGAATCCACTTCACACTATCGTTGTCCAAAGTTATCGCCGTGTTGTTGAACGCAAAGTCTCGCTCGACGTATCCATGAACTGGCATAATTTACTCGGCCTTGGTCTTGCCGTCGTATTGTCGCCGCAGCTGCCTCAATGTGGTTACGAAGATCATCTAAATCCATTATGTGTTTGATATATACCATAACGCCCCATAAGTAGAAATCAAAGGGGTTAAGGTCGGGGAAGGTCATGGCATGGGACCACCTCGGCCAATACACTTATGTTCAAACACATTGTCTAAATGTTGGCAAACTAAACGATTAAAATGCGGCGCTGGGCCAACGTGAAGAAACCACATTTGACGACGTACATTCAAAGGAACTTCTTCCAATAGTTCCATCAAATGATTTTGCAAAAACAATAATAATCATATCCATTCATTCGATTTGGCAACACAAATGGGCAATAAGTTGTCCGTTTACAAGTCCGGCCCAAACGTTTATCGAAAATCTGTGCTGGAAATGATTACGACGAACAGCATGTGGATTTTCTCAGCTCAAATATGAGTATTACGACAGTTATTTAAGCCGTTACGTGTAAACGTTGCTTTATCATTCGCCAATACAATGGAAGAAAAGTTTGGAATTTCTACATGTTTTTGTAGAAACCATCGGCAAAACTGTAAACGTAAAGGATGATCTTCAAGTTGTAAAGCCTGTGCTTTTACATGGAAAGGATACAATTGATTCTCGCGCAGTGTTCGTCAGACAATTCGCTTTGATACATTTACTTGGCGAGAAATTTTTCGAGTAGTACTAGAAGGATCTTCTTAGACAAGATTTAAGACTTCTTTTTCGGCATCCAAAATTCGGTGGTGTTGGCCAGGACCACCTACTCAACCTTGACGTGTTCGCAGTGCACAAGTTTTTCGTGCACGGATTACTAGAACGGTGAATTTTTGTATAATAGGTGTTGGCCTGTTAGGAATCGACTTGCAGCAGCAGAATTCTGGCGTAGTTCACCATAGATTAACAATATGTCAATGTATTCACCGAACAGCTTGACAGATGGGAAAAGTTACAGACAGTCAGACAGTAACCTATCGTTTACATTTACTCTGCCCAAGTTGTTGAACAATCGTTTTAGCGTTAAAATTCTTTTTGTGGTGGTTAATCACCACTTAAAAAAATAAAAACTATAATTTCTTTTTAAACATTAATATCACTCTTATTATGCAACTTTGTTAAGATATTTTTACGCTAATGATGTTTAATCACCTCTTGAAAAAGAACACAAGACCATAAACAGCCTGTACATTTATAACCACAATTAACGACAAGTAATGTTGCATTATCGTTTTCTCGTATCTTTTATTAATTATCATTAATTGTCTATATTTGCTAATACAGCACCGTTTTCTACATAGAACGGACTTTATTTGTGAAAACTAAAAATAAAAATTTTAAAAAAATGGGGTATCGGCTACCGGTCCCCGGTTATAAATTTTTTTCGAAAATAATTCACATCATCCTTGGGACTATGTCATATACTTCAAATTATATTCTACAAAAAAGAAGAAATCTGTTATATAGTTTCCGACATATTTACAAAAATTTTTGATTCGTTCAAATCTTTGGGAGGGGAGGAGAGGGCTGTACATTCCGCGTTACAATTTAGCTTCATTATTGAGGTATATTGTATTTTTATTGAGCAGACTAAAAATGTGATATACGGATGTTATAAATATTTTCAACATTAACTGTAAACGGGATAGTGACGGCTTCAAAAATAGCTGCCAAAAATAGATAGTCATTAGTCATTACTATAAACACAATATTTATTCTACCTAATGTACTACTTTGTATTTATCTTCAATTGGTAGCTAGTTTTCTGTTGTATTAATATTTTAATATATTCAGATTTTGTTAATTTTACTCAGGTAGTTTCACAATAAGAATTTTATTTATGTAATAAAACACAGCCATTGATATTTGCCGTATTACACTAATTGTTACGTAAAATTTTCATGGAATACCATCACGCGTGTAAAGCTGATACGTGATAGTAGATATAGCTAAGGTAACATCTCAAATAAACTGTATACGCACAGTTAAGTGTGATACACGCATATATCTATACATACATATGTACACTAGACGTTTTTTACCCCAAACAGTTGATGTTATTAGTGTTCCACACGTGTATGATGGTAAGATAGTAATCAATTTTAGTCGAGTTACTAAACAGTTGGCAATTTCATATAAAACTATATACATATACAATATTTACGCGAGCATTGTCTAATCGATTTTGATATTTTTGGTAATGAATTAGTGGCTGCCATCTGGCTGATTACAATGTATAGTAGAAACTATTTTCATTGTTATAAAATTGTTTCTTGTCATGTATTAAACTTACTTTATAATATAGCAATTTTAAATCAAACAATAAAGGTAATACATTCGGCTATCTAAGTAATAATTCATTAATACATTTAGACGTACCTGGTTAATAATTACCGCCTTATCTCTAAAGGAATTCGGTGTTTTAAATTGATTAAATCCCTCTGTACATTTTTGTTAGAATTAATTTTTGTGGTAATA
The DNA here is from genome assembly GCA_031763485.1 of Osmoderma eremita. NCBI lineage: Eukaryota > Metazoa > Arthropoda > Insecta > Coleoptera > Scarabaeidae > Osmoderma > Osmoderma eremita. The sequence continues at coordinate 10,050 of JARFOC010045280.1, read as the reverse complement.
TATTCTTTAACAAATTAATAGGTAAACGTGTGATAACTAGAGTGCTCAAATTGAGCCAACAGCCAGTGGTGGGCGCATAAAACTTGACACATAAAATAAATGACCAGAAATAAATTATAATATGTACTCAAACACTCACCGTATTAATACGAGTCTTAGGTGAAAACACAGAGTGTTTAACGTTAGGTAAGTGTCCATAGTTGTTTCAGCAAACCGAGTGCGGCGCGAGGAAAAACTGCCGAAAACGATTGTTCTACATCTAGTGACTTTACATTTGCGTAATTAATATAATTGTTTCGTCCACACATAACACCAGATTTTTATCTTTCAACTCCGTGTTAATTGTTTTTTCAACATGTTCACGAGCGAATGGAGCAAATCTTTGTAACGATGCCCGACTTGGTAATTTGCAGTCCGAGTATTTATTGCAAAAGAAGACATGTGCTGCATTGTCTAGTAAATAAAATAAAGGTAACACATAGGGGAGACCGGGACAGGTTCGGACATGGGGCACTATCGGACAGTTTAAATTTAACGCTTTAATGCAGTTTTAGCACATGTGCATTTTATAATCATGTTCATCCATGCTCGAAATATTATCCCTCCTAATTTCATGTCAATAGCAAAGTTTGTTAGACAATAAATTGAAGTTTACGGTAAACCCTAGTTTTTTTTGTAGTAAGTGTTCTTCAATTTATTTTTTAAGTATTTAGATGTCTTCAAATTCATATCTTTATTTCACACATAACCTCATTAGAAGCCGTAGTAATATGACTATTGATTGCATTTGGAATGAAAAAGTTCATGCGTGTGTAGTATTCGGGATGATTTATTTTACAACACCTGGGGTTTCGTACACATGTACTGTATATATTATTATTGGTATAGAATGGTACGTACTTACAAACGAAAGATGGGTACATGTAGTATATCAGAGTCAAATATACAATCAGCATTGCAAGATATTAAAGAGAATTATATTACTTTTACATAAAGTTAAAAATAATGAAATTAAGACAAAAATAAAATTATATACAAATAGAGAAATACATGATTACAGAACCCGCAGAGTATCGCACTTGAGAACTAAAAAGTACAACCACCATAACTATACCCAAGCACTAACAACAACAGCCATAAAAACGTATAACAAACTACCGAAACACATGAAGGATTTAACATATCACAAATTCAAAATGGAACTAAAACAGATTTTGAAAAAAAATTAATAGTAAAACATAGCCCCGACCATGTAGGAGAATGAAAATAATAGGAGGCCCTCAACACCGTTAGCCCTAGACAGCAGTCCCCGAGGCGAAGATGAGGGATGGCAAGCAGTAACGCTTTGATTTACATACATGTATGTGAAATTTTGTTGTTGTTTATTGTAAATTGTAAAAAAAATGCCACTTAGAGAAGCTGCCTTAAACTATAATATAAAGAAATCCACACTTCATGATCGTTTAAAAAAATGTCGGCAGAGAAAATTGTAGTCCCCAACGAAAAAAAAAAACCCTTACCACCTCGAAGATTGAAGAACTCCGGATACGTATTTCGGCAACTAACTGCCATCCTCAGCAGAATCTACGAAGGAAGATAATATTAGACGTCGCCTCTGGGAGATATGCACCACACAGAACACAGAATAACACTATCTTCCGCCTTATAATCTAAGTCTATATATACTACCTGATCGTTCCGGTACATTAAGCGTATTTCGTCACGCTCACTGAACCGTAACAATCCACTTAATAATAATACTCTGTTATCTTAGAATGGTAAATATTATTTCAATGGAAGATACAAACAAGTGGATTATGAACATAAGCATAACCAAACACGACCAGGCAATTAGCATATTGAATATTACATTCGTTATACATTTGTTTACACTTGCCACTACAATTTATTCTAAGAATTCGTATAAACGAGAATGCGGGATGGATCCTTTGTCAGAATTCATAACTTTGTCCTTAATCTTATGAATATAAATACTCTAGTAACTATCCAATTCTCTAAGATTGAGGACTTGTTTCACTAACCTAACCTGACCTGTTTCAGTAATATGCTGGGCAACACTAGACTTTTCTGGTCTACCTCCTCTAAAATGAGCAATGTGCTGTTTAAAACGTGTTAAAATTGGTCATCTTGTTTGCCCAATATATTTTACATTACATTCTTTACAATTTATTTCATAAATTCCTGATTTCTGATGTAAATCAATTTTATCTTCGGCTTTTCCTAAAAGGTTATTTAAGGAATTATTTGTTTTGTACGCGATGCGTAAATTATGGTCTTTGAAAATTTTGGATAGATTTTTAGTTGATTTATGAAATGATAGTTTCACAAATTGACTGCCTTGATAACTTTGAGGTATCAGGGTAGTACAATTTTTAATGGACAATTTTTGTTTATGTTTTTTAACAAGATTGTTTATCATATCCTTCTGAAAACCATTGTATTCCGCGATTTGTATGATGTAACTTAATTTATATTGGTCCTTAGGAAAACTTAACAAACGATGAATTAGAAAATTAAAGCTAGCTACTTTGTGATGAAAGCAACTGAATCCTTCGTTATAAATCTGTTTACATTGGTTTTCTTCGGGTATATGTCGACTTCTAACCTATCTTTTTTTCTAATTACTAGGGTATCTAAAAGTTTATTATTATTCTCCTTTTCTAATGTAAATTTTATGGTATTGAATTTTGAATTGAGTTCATCTAAGAACTGATCCAAGTTATAAGAATTGTCAAATATGGCGAAATCATCATCTACATATCTGACCCAAACATCCGGGAAATATTTGGAAGTCTTTTTGAATTCAATTTCAAAATTACTAATAAATAAATTGGCGATAAATGGGGATAAACTATTACCCATGGCTGTGTCATGTTGCTGTTCGTAGAACTTGTTCTCTATTTGAAAATAGTTCTGCGACACACACAGCCTGGTCAACTTTATGTATTCATCAATTTTTCTATTGCCCAAATTATTTTTTATTAACAGATCTTCCAAATATTTCAGGGTTTCTGGGATCGGCAACTCTAGTGAATTTTCTATTGAAAAGCTTTCTTGCTTGACGGGTAAGTTAATACCAGACACAATTGGTCTCATCCAGTTACCTGGTTTGTGAATTTTGGGTAGACAATACATTCTCGGTATTACTAGATTAGACAGATTTAACCTACATTGAAGGACGGAAGTTACTAATTCTGGACAATTCGTGAAAACATTCTTTGTTTGACGAATCATTTTTGGAAGAGGGTTATTGTTTAATTGTACATAAGGATCATTGCAATCATTTTATTAACTCTACTGTGATAATCTCCTTCGCCCAGAATTACTAACGTATTGCCTTTATCTGCCTTTAAATAAAAGCAGTTTTTAGATTGGCGACTTCTGATAGTTTCAAACTCGCTGGCTGTTTTGTATTTTTTGAAATGATTTAGATTCTCTTTAATCTGAGTTTTGCAAGCTTCTCTTATGAAGCATTTTTGCGAATCATTAAAACTTTTGATAGAGGTTTCAGTACCGGCAATTATTTTTGCTGTTGGTATTTTGCGATCAGGTAGGCTGTATTTGAGACCTTTATTTAGTAAAGCGAGTTCGGCACTATTCAAAATTTCCGATGACTGATTTATAACTAGTGTCACTTTTAGAGGTCTCTTGGATTTATATTCAACTTTAGGGCATAACTTCTTGAATTTCTTGTCAAATTTAGCTATGTTCAATGATTTCCAAGACCTTCCTGTGAAAGTTATACCATTCATAATATTCAGCCGGGTTTAAATTCTTAGATAGACTTAAATGTAAATTATACGCTTCTAATTCTAATTTACTTCTTTTGCTTTACTGATATTTAATTTCTGAGTTCAGCCATTTTAGTTTTGCACTATTGATTTCTTTCTCCGAAATTTTACAGTTGGCCGATACCTCAACTTTCATAAATTTAGGGAAAATATTACTTTGTTTGAATTTTCTCAGAAAATAAATATCAGCATGCAATAACTTAATCTTAGTACTTACACTATGAAACCAACGAAGGTGAGGCATGTCAAAATGCACCTACATCTAAGTATGTTACCCGACCAGTAATCTCTAATAATGAAGAACAAGAATAGCAAGATTATTTAATTCACACTTCTAAAATGCAGTTACATACAAAAATACTCGAAATAGAAAACGAAGACATAACAGGTTAGAGTTATATTTTAATTCAGTTCCCTACAAAGAAAAATATTAAATATTTCGTGGGCCAACTCTTATCGGTTTCTAATGATGAATAGGAAGTCCAATTTTTAAGAAGAAGAGAAGCTTGGCACATCCGAATGTTCATCTGATCCTATCAAGTGCGCTAGTAATTCGAGACCTAACACGGGTATAAGATTTTCTGCAGATTTAGGCGTATTTAATGTTCAATAAATATTTGTTTCTATTTATTTTAATTTGCTATTTATATTGTCCGAAACTGCCCCTAGTATATCCGAAACTACCCCAGGCCGGCGTAGTTTGTGATATAAAAGACAGACTACCCCAATAAAAAAAGTATCCAAATTCTTAACTCCATACTCTGGGCAAATAATATACGAATAAAAACTAAGCTACGAATACACAAGACAGTTGTAGAACCAATACCACCTATGGTGAGGAATGCTGGCAACTGCCGAATAACGAAAGGAACCGAATCTAAACTGTAGACATGGATTCTCTTCCGGCTTCCTTTATCATCCTTTGTATATTTGTAGCAATTGCTGAAGTGGATTAAAGTAGTAATCAGTAAGACTGCTTTCCTTTTCCTCAAACAAAAATCATAATCATTGAATTACAGTACAGTAGAGAATTTGTTGATAGTTACATTCCATTATATTCAATACTCATTCACCATGTCACACAATACCTACATATGTACTAAGATATACGTGTGTTATGTAATGTAAATGCATTCTTATAATAATAATATATATAATATGTAGTAATACAGCAACTTAGTAAAAAGTATTCTCTTGTAGAAATAAATAAAATATTTCATGTAAAACAATTGTGTACAGCAGTATGTAAGGTAAACTGCTAATCCACTCTCAAATATATTTTTACTTAGGTATAGTATATATTTTTAAATCATGGTAAACGATAAAATTTAGATAAACGTTAGATTTATAAAATAATAGGAGAGTGTGGCCTGAAATAGTACAATTAAATCCAAATAACCTTACCACTTGAATAATTTTCGAAATAAAACCTTGGAAAAATATGCGCTTTACCAGATCACCGATGGAGTGGAATAACACTTCCCTAATGCGATCTTGTATCAGTTAACCAAATAAGTTCGTGCGGTTTTTGATGGTAAAATATGAATATTTATTAAGAAACAATAAGTATTCCCATGACACAGTCAATGACCTTTTGCCAACGTGACACCAATTGTTGTATGCCAGTGCTGTAGAACTCTATGGATTTTGAATCAAAAAATTGACGGACTACATTTATTACATCAACTCGAGTTTTGAACTGCCCGTGCTTCGTACAGTTGTCAAGAGGCAAAGGAAGGTGATAATGACCTGACGAAATGTCAGGAGAATATGGGGGGTGTGATAACGTTTCCCAGCCAAGTTCATAATATTTTTATGGGTTCCTCTTGCGGTATACGGCCTGGCGTTATTCTGTAAGAATACCACTTTCGATTGATCAAAGAAGGCTGTTTTTGGATGAGTGCTGATTGTACTCGCTGAAGCTGTTCACAATACAAGTTAGTTCCTACAAGCTGTGCGCACGTTGTACTGGAATTTTCCTTGTTGAATATCCTCGTTGTTAATGATCTTCGGTCTCTCAGGGCGTGCTTCATCGGTCAAGCTGAGATATCCACTTCTGGACTGTTCGATCACTTACGGCATCATTTCCGAATGCAGTACATATTTTTCGCGTCGCTCCTGCAGCTTTAGTGTAAAATTTGTACTCATAGACTAAACAACCTCGAATTCATGTTTTATTCGTTGCCATTTTCAATTATTTAAAACTAGGAATTAAACAAAGAAACACAAAATGTGCATGTATCCGATAAAAGAAGGATTCATAGTAAACTAGATGACACAACAAACAAGTGCTATCGACCAACAACTTAAAAAATATTCAGGGCATTCTACTTTATAGAAAAACCTCACAAAGTTATTTGGTTACCCGATATTTTGCAATCGGGTTGAAAGTAAAGATCCCTAATTTCAAATAAAACAATGTAGTACATTTTGTAGTTGCAATCCCTGCTGCTAGGGGGTTGAAGACATGAAGGTCATTTGTTCTCCAAAAATTGTCTCTCTTCGATCAAAGTCTCATGGATTTACTAAAAAAACGTCTTTATTCTTATATATTTAGCGTGTTTCGATTTTTCACGGACAGCTGTATTTGCTTTTGTATGGTAATGCTCCGATTCTATTCTTAAAACTATGAAAATAAAGATGCATATTTTTTTAAAACAAAGGAATTCAAATTTCTCTAGCGTGTAAACTTGGTTGCTATCATTGAGTTAGTAATGTCTCCATAAAAGATGTAAATACATATGATGTATACGTGTCAATCGCCGTTATTACCTAATAGGTTTAACCATGCACACTGACGAAGTAACTATTGTCTGTGCCGGACAGCAAAAATAAACCTATCTCTGAAGAGTAATTGTAAATGTTGGATGTGTAAATCTGCGTAGTATGTATAATTGATTTAAAGATTAAAATTACCATTCTATGATGCATTGATGGCAATAGCAATGCTAGTTTAAAATAAAAAAATTATTTTAAAACAAAGTGAAAATTAGCTCTTGACATCAGTTGGCGAGATCAAAAAGTAGAAAATAATTGGCTGCATTTTTTTAAAACCCTTATAGTAATGCAAATAATATTATATTTTCTGCAAGGGATTTTTCTAAAAGATACTGGCAACTATTTATACTCTTTGATCTCTCTGTACTGGTGTTTCTCCTTTTCCAGGCTCAGAAATTAAATACAATTAAGAGCTACGATCAATATAATATAATATCTTATAAATGATTATTATGTAATTACAACTTTTTACAACAATTTCCTATTAACTGTTGATATATGTGCTATTTACTATGGAAATATGGTTACGATATTTAATATACTTTCCTACATTTACTGTATGAAAATTGTCAAATTGACATCTTATCCAAATGTGTGCTTTTAAGGAGTTTTATTTATTTATTTTTAGATATTTAAGCCGCAATCCGAAAGAAAAACCGATTATGAATGCCACTAACATAAATACCGTGAAGAATCCCAGGAAGGACGCCAACTGTTTGTCGATATGTATTTTCGCGTAAGTTCACACATTTTGAAGCAAAATGCGCGATTAATCTGCTGATATTCGCTTTTAGGTGGTTCATTCCGACATTCATAAAAGGTATCAAAAAGAATTTAGATGAAAATGACCTTTTTGACACATTGCCAGAACACACTTCTAGTATATTGGGTGACAAGCTTGAAGAAGCATGGATGAAGGAATGCAAAAAGAGGAAGCCATCGTTTACAAAAGCACTGGCGAAAGTATTTGGTTGCAAATTGATGTGCTTAGGAATAATTACTTTTACAAATGAAATAATTTTAAAGTAAGTATATGTATATGCTTTGGCGGGCCATTTAGGTCAATAGCTGTGAGCTGTTTCTTATTCCTTTCATCCCTTCTCCAATTTTCTCTCTGTCATTCTTTCAAATATTCTGAGATGGCTTCCCTTCATTTTGCTTCTAGATCTCTCTTTCTCTCTTCTTCCTTTCTGTTCTCTCCACCCTGTGGATTGTTTTCACCATCCTTTCCTCGTCCATCCTCTCTAAATTTTCTGTCTATTGTAATTGACTTGTCTTTACCACTTCTATTTTCACTTTTTATTTGTACTTTTTTTATTCATTACCCACGATTCCGAACCGCAGAGTAAACTTGGTTTTAGGACAGTTTTGTATACCCTAATCTTTATTTGTGTAGACATTTCTTTTGCTTTTATTATATTATGTAGCCCACTGGCGCGTCTTTTTTTTCTATTTCGTTACTCTTAGGTCTATCTCTCCCTCTTCATTACATTTGTTGTTAATTAATGTTCCTAAATACATCAAACTGTCAGCTACTCTAAATTCCATATTTTCCTCCCCATCCATCTTAATATGTTTTTAATACTTAATACTTCGATTTCACTGTAGTTATCCATTAGTTTCATGTAATTACTTTTGTCTGTATTTAGACGTAGGTCTTTTTTCCCAGCTGCAATTGTTAGTTACTTTGTCACTTATATTAGTTCTTCTGTTCTTCTGATGATCAGTACTACATCATACGCATAGGTTAGACATTATTGGGTTTTTATGAAGATTGTTCCCTTGGTGGAGGCTGTCTCGTATTATGTTCTGTAAAAACTCAGGGTCGATAAGGCATACCCTCGCTTCAATCCACTCTTTACTTTAAATTTGTCTGATACGAGGTGTGTAAATTAAGTAATGAGACTAATATTTTTAAATATTTTTATTTGAATATAATTACAATTGAACGTTGTTTCCCTCAAAATAACTCTCCTGGGAAGCCAGACAGCGTTGGAGATGGTTCTTCCATTCCACATAGCAGTCCAGCACCAGGATATTGGAATTGCCTTTAGCTGGTCGGTTACAGACGTTTGAATGTTTTTGAGTATCCCAAAATGATGTCCCTTCAGATGAATTATCAATCTTGCGAAGAGGAAAAAGTCACAAGGACTCAAGTCAGGTGAATAAGGAGGCTGAGGAGCCACAGAAATATTTTTACTGGCAAAAAAATCGTTTGTGGAAATTCCTGTGTGACAAGGCGCATTGTCATTATGCAGGATCCAATCGTTCTTGATATTTGGTCTCACACGCATGACCCTTTTTCGGAGTCTTTCGAAAACCTCCCGCTGAAAATGTTGATTAACTGTCTGAAGTTGAGACACGAACTTCTTGGCTAGGAAACAAATCAGCATGCTCTTGATCTTGGACTTGCTTATTCTTGCTTCCTTGGACTTTGCAGAGCCCGAAGTGTGTCATTCCATGCTCTGGCGTTTTGTTTCCGGGTCATATTCGAACACCCAACTCTCATCACCAGTTCCAAAAAAATTGCATTATTTTCAATCGATTCCAAAAAGGGAAAGGTACCTTTCTCTCCTCTTTTTGTTGTCCTCTGTGAAAGGTTTTTTGAAACCATTTTCGAGCAGATCTTTCTCATTCCCAATTTATTGGTCAAAACTTGATGAACAGTGGTGTGAGACAAATTCAACTGTTCCCCGATCATTCTGACCGTCAACCGACGATTTGAACGCACAAGATCGCAGATTTTGTCGACATTGCCATCGGTTCTTACAGTTGAAGGCCTTCCGCTGCGTGGCTCATCTCCCATCGGCTCTCTTCCTTCTGAAAGTGTCTTAAACCACCGAAATACCTGGGGTTTTGACAAAACACTGTCTCTGTAGGCCTGCTGAAATTTTGCAAAAGTTTCTGTTGCACTTTGCCCAAGTCTGAAGCAAAATCTGATAGCACACCGTTGCTCGAAATTAATTCTTTCATTTGTAGAACGCACTACGAAAACCGGGTTCACGGAAGAAACGACAAAGGACAACAATGACTTGATCGAGTTCAAACTTGCACTGAGCGCCTACAATGTCCACTTGTCGCCCCTCCAAGTCCCATACTTCTCGTGTTGATATATCAAACGCTAGGTTGACAGTCTTATTACTTAATTTACACACCTCGTATGTTTACGTTTACTTCGACAGCTTCTTTGTAAGCCTTATCGGTTTTCCTGGTATTCGTAGTCTACGCAGTATATGTATTGGCATTTCATATTCGCAGCAGGCTGTTAGTATTTCATGCTAGAACAAAAACTAAGTATGTATACAACAAAGATGTTTAGCTCTTGATGTTCCCAACGATGAGCAAATTATAGTTACAATGTAGGTATAGGAAACGGTGGCTTAAAAATAAATTTAAGTTAAAAATACCCCTTACCACCTGGTTGAGTAAAGAACTCTGTATACGTATTTCGGCAACTAAG
>JARFOC010045270.1:0-22222 GCA_031763485.1 Osmoderma eremita | reverse complement strand
ATTTGGAGAATTGCAAGACATAAATATAAATTTGATTTGAATGTAAAATCTAAATTGCAACTTGGGATTAATAAACAAAGATTAGTACCTATACGGAATGAATAACAACAGCGAATAAGCTATTAGTTTTGAATTAACAATATAACGATTAAGAAGAATAAGTAAATGAGCTTAACTATTAGGTCTAAAATCCTAGAAATTACTAATAATAATATTAGTAAAATTTAATAAGGGGTAATTCTGAACAAAATTGGAATTTATATACCTAGAAAATACATATTAAAGTACAAATAAAATATACAGGGAGAGTAATACCGATTTGTTCTAACGGTGACTAGTGTTAAGTGGACTAGGGATCAAAGATGGGAGTTGACCTGAATCGGTACCGGCGAAGTCCCATAACAACTGTGTGGACCAGAATTTGCTGGGGATTGACGCAATTCAGGATCTCGTTATACAGGAGGGCTCAATACAGATAACCGTATTCGGGAACTCGGAGTACGGACTGTTGTTCTAGCATACAGTGATTCTTCATATATGGTAAGTTCATTTATTAGACTTTTAACATATTATTAATGTAGAAGGTGACATTCCTTCCCTTCATATCCGTAAGCAACCATACACTCCGACAATTTTTTGATATTTTCAATATGGTCTCCGGCCATCTTATTATATTGTTTTCATTAAGCCATTTGACGTGCTTATTGCAACACATTCAGATTCAAACTCTCCTTGTTTTCTTTTTCCCCTTTTTAAGGCATCGCCAAAGCGACGCCATAATTTTGTTTTTGTATTACCACCCTGATGAAAATATATCGTATTTAAGTAATTAATTATGTATTTTAATTTTGATTTTAAATTTCATATTTATGATCTACTTTCCCGAAGTTTCCTGTATATATTGATGACTTTTTTTTTTCATTTAAATACTTCTAGTTCAGATCAATCCAGCGGCTGTCAATCACCAGATGAATTCAAGATTTACCGAATAAATAATCCATCTAAATCTGGAAGTAGCGTGGATAGATGTTTATGAGGATTATGGGCTTCATCCTTCATCTTCAACAAGAGGGTTCCATCTTTTCACCCTTCTTAATTTTAACATTACAATTTTTAACTTTAAAATTTTAATTATTTTACAACATTTTATTACATAAAATAAATTTAGATATCACTAATATCAACAATAATTGTCTTTTATACATATTATATGATCATAACTTAGCAATTAAGCATAGTAACTCTCTAAGTGGATCATTATCATGTATACCGGGGATCTTTGAGAGTATTTTTTGTCTTTAAGTTTGCTCTCTTATTTTACACATTTTAATTGTTTATGATAAATTAATATTATCTATTAATGTTCATTTCCACTATTCACACATACAAATTGTCAATTCTTGTAATTGCTACTTCTAAAACCTTGCCAAATATCCCTCGGTATTAACCACTACTTTGACATTTCTATGTCAAACAGCAATATTTGTAATGGTCTATATTTTTTTAGAGTTTTTCCCCTTTTTAGTCATATTTTGTTATCAAAATAATTTGACTTCCCTATTTTGACATGCATATACGGGGTGTACACAAATGATGGTACGTTCCATTACAATATATTATAAAAAAATAAAAAGAAAAGCTTTACATATAACGCACTAAAAGATGGTAAAACAGTTGTTTTCTAAGCCTTATTGGTTCACCCCACATAAAGGAAAAGACAAATTTTTTTCCTAACTTTATAAAGCCCAAGTTTTTTTTCGCAGTGTGGTGAACCAATAGGGTTATATCACAGTGTGAGGTGAACCAATAGGGATTGGAAAACAACTTGTTTTATTCTTTTTAGTGCGCTTTATATAAACCTTCTCTCTCTTCTTTTTAAATATGTATTTATTATTCTCAGATCTAGTTAATTTATAAAGTTAAACCAAGAACCAACTGCTACATCCATTAACTATCAAGTATAGCAAAGTTCATATTTAAATATTTTCTGTTAAATTTTAATCCGGCCGATTTGAGTTGCTTTCCGTGGTTGCCTGCTTGATGTAGCAATTAAACCTTTCTCATTGTAACATAGTAATAATAATATATGGTAATATGTGGTATTGAGATATAAACCAACTCCACACTCGTACTATATAAAAAATACCATCCGACACAACTATAACACATAGATCTCTTCAGCCATGCCATCATAGTGCTATGCATAAGGAAAAAAGCACTCCTTTGATATGTGTATACAAGATCTAAATCAAATTGGAAATCTTTAAACGTTTTCGTGTAATACAGATATATAAGAGTCAGGTAAAAGGCCAAAGGCGAAATACGTGCGTGTAAAAGTGTATGCTCAATATCCCTTTCTGTTCTATCCAGTTTTTTTAGTATTGTCTGGGTATAAATAAAATGTAATACAGCGACACCAGCTAAATTAGATTTTAGGACTTTGTTCGGTGGATTTTCGTTTGAGTTTTTTCTCGGATGAGAAAAGAAAGCGCCATAAATTTCGCCGGGAAAAAATGAAATCGACCCGCCAACGTTCTCGACAAAGGAATGGCCGCCTCGCATTTTTCTGATAGCTATTAGAACTCCTAATTACTCTTTCGGAATTGAGTTAATATAAGAGAGAAGAGAATTCGAAATTGAACGTGCTATGGTAGGAACCAAGGCATTCATTAATATATGTATAAATTGGGATATTTAGGACTGAAAATATTAGCCGTCTACTTTTGTGTGTCCTTAATTTCTGACGAATCAATTAATGCAGAAAAAAATATACATTTGACAAGAAAGGAACATGTTCAAAGTTAAACCATTTCAAAATGTGATTAATCTATATATTCTTGTACTCAAAGTATTGTAGCTGCATTATCCTATTTTTTGGCAAAGTCTATTACACGCCCACACAAAGGGCTATGCTATAAGTTTTTCTATTTCTTTATAACTAATGATACACTGAGAAAAAAGTTGTGTTTAGCCAACGCAAAATGCGTTAATTCAGCGCACTTTTTGGGTAGTATATAAACGGGGCCACCACTAAGTTTATCTAACTCATAAATTAGTGTTACCATGAAATGTTGGTTGAACAATAAATTATTCAACAGAAACAGAAAAAATTAGTAACATCAACGCAAAATATGATTTCACGGCAAAAAGTTTCCGTTTAAAGTAAATAAAACTTATGTCGGTTCCAGAGTATATTTTGTTAGAAATCACATTATTTTCGTTTGACTCAATATAAAAAAATTCTCAAACTCTCTCTATAATGGTTCAGTGAAGAGTATCTTGGTTCATTTTAATACAACACTTTATGCTGGGCGTACAACAACACAAACAACAATTTTTCACACAACGGTCTTTCACACCTCTCCTTAAAAAGTACTACGAGCGGTATTTCAAGTGTAAAGTAGACCATGAAGACAAAAGCTGGGCTCCCCATATTTGCTGTGTTACGTATGTCAGATTTCTTACAACGTGCGAAAACGGTAAACGACATATGCCTTTTGCTATTCCTATGATTTGGATGGAACCATCAGATCATATTACTGATTGCTATTTTTGTCTTACAAATATAAGTGGTATGACTCCTAATCCAAGCATACAGTAAAATATCTTAATATTCCGTCTACACTGAGACCAGTGCCTCACAATCCGGAATTACCTGTGCCTAAACCTCTACAAAACATGACACTAAGCGACGATGAAAGTGCTGATGGTGAAGTGAACGAGGAAAGTTTTGCGGGCGACCATATGGATTTTTATCCAACATTTCAACCTGATTCTTCTTGTTGTGTGTCGCATCTTCTAAGTCAAGCAGACCTCAACGACCTCGTCCGCGTTTTAAGGTTATCAAAGAAGCAAGCCGAACTTTTAGGTTCCAGATTAAAAGACTGCAATCTTCTTCAGAGTGGGACAAGACTGGCTCTTCTTCGTAATCGCCATGCAGAATTTGAGAATTTCTTCCCTATGGAAGAAGGACTTGTATTTTGTGACGTCCGTTCTGTTATGAAGACGCTTGGTCATGAATATAATACAAATGAGTTTCGTTCGTTCATGGACTCTTCCAAATTCACATTGAAAACGGTACTACTCCATAACGAAAATAAGTTCCCCTCTGTTCCTTTGGCTGATGCAAGCGATTTGAAAGAATCTTATGACAACATGAAGCATGGGTCAGTCGGGATAGGGAAAGTCATTATAAAAAGAAGGAGTGGGTAAAACGAACTTCACTTACACCAGGAAATAAGAATGTAATTGGTGCCCCACAGTTTATCTTAAAATAATGTATTTGCCCCCATTGCACATTAAGCTTGGGCTGATGAAAAACTTTGTCAAAGGTATGGATAGGGAAAGATTTCACCAGGACATTCTACTCATGGAGAAGAGATACCAAGGCAAATGGAGCCCTGCTGTGTTGGCAGACTATTGCTGGACACTGAAGAGAGATGTTTCTGATGCAAAGTACAGCCGAAAGTCATATATCAGCACATTTTCCAGGTAAATATATCACTTTGTACGTCATCTTTTCAGGATTTATATACATATTATAATATATACCTTCAAAAAATTTCATTGCTCTCTCACTCTGAAACCCTGCCTGATAGAAAAGTTCTGAAAACAGATATGAAATAAGTGCAAACTTGACCTCTAATCTAATCTAATCAATCTTGATTTCAAGAAATATTTCGAGAACATTAAAATCTTGTATCATAACATAAAACGAATTATCAATAAGGGAAACTAAATGGATTTTGAACATTAACAAAGCAAACCTGTTTTCCATATGGTCAACGCAAAAATACCTCCACATAGCATTTCACAAAAGTCTAAGCTATCACAAAATGCTCTAGGTTCATTAGCTAGAGTTTTGAGTGGAATAATGTATATATAAGTAATCTGATATTTGAGGTTTTTAATGTTCATGCATGAACCAAATAACCCTAAAGAAAGAAATCATTGGGCGCTAAGTCGGAATATCTAGGAGGCCAATATATAGCCCTATGACACGTTGAGGAAAATATCAATTAATAAAATTCTTAACTTGTCTATATAATCTGGACACCCATCTTTAAACAAAATTTTCGCAATATTGGCAGTTATACTTAGAAAGGTAGGGTTGATATCATTTCACAGTAGGTAGTTGCAAATATGTGCGTTAAGTGCCACTAAAATATGATCACCTAAAATTCTAGTCCATTCACCTCATTTAAATTTTTGGGGGTTGTGCATGTTTGTAGCTAAGTAATTTTTCTTGAAACAAATGTCGGTCGGCGAACTCACTCTGACAACCACGAAGTGGAAAAGAGGATTCGCTCGTGAAAATAATATTTAACATAAAATTTTCGTCCCGGTCACATTTTTCTTTTATATCCTGACAAAATTGCAGACGCCTGACATGATCCACTGGAAGAATTTCTTCTTTTCAATATATCCTTAACGGTACTTTTTGGAATGTCTACATTTTCAGAAATTTGGCTACGCGAACATGGCTCGCTAGCTTCTACAAAGGCTTAAAGACCTACATCTCCATTCTTTCCTCGGAAAAACGAAAGGCGCCGATCGCTAGTGCATTCTGTACATAATATTGAGAACGGTCAAATAGGTAAGCATAAAATTTACAAGCAGGTTTGTCAATATGGTAACTGTTAAAATTTATTCTGTAAAATGCTGCTTAGTTTAAAAATTAATTGAATTATGACAGTTATCTACATGTACCATTTCCAAAAATAGTCTTTTTTTTATCATAATCAAAATTGTGATCTAAATTTTGGTAATCTACTTTTCAGCATTTGTGAAGTCTGACCAATATGGCAATCCTGGCCATCATCACAGCGAATGTTGTGAACCAAACCACTGTGATTTAGATGTGGGGTTTTGTTACCAATTGTTCTTATGTTGTATTTAACAATTTTCATCGTTTTGAAAGTTTTAAAATGTTGACTCATATTATTAGTAAGGCCTTCTACGAACGAAACTTTGTAAAATTCAAATGGGCAGTAGCCCCATCATCAACAGGGCCATCAAAACTATTAGAAGAAAAGATTAACTTGTTTGACTAACATGTTTGAGATAATCATTGCTAGCAAATATTTGAAATATCTTTTTAAATTGGTATTTAAGAATTTATCATGACACAACTGTGTGTGATTATACTTCATAGCAATAATATATAATATAATATAATATATAATATATAATTA
Organism: Osmoderma eremita; assembly: GCA_031763485.1. Classification (NCBI taxonomy): domain Eukaryota; kingdom Metazoa; phylum Arthropoda; class Insecta; order Coleoptera; family Scarabaeidae; genus Osmoderma; species Osmoderma eremita. The sequence continues at coordinate 16,028 of JARFOC010045270.1, read as the reverse complement.
TAATATTATATATATAATATATAATATAATATATAATATTATATTTTTGATTAAGAAGTGGACGCTGATAACACACCAGCTGATACCAGCCTAATAGGATTATATTATCAGATCTTATCATGTTTGTGTCTAAATCGAAATGCATGACAATCAATGCTAAAATTGGGATAATAAGCGAACCAATTGGAGTACCAAATATCTGTATGTACTATTTACCGTTGCAGTAAAAGTAACAATTATTACACACAAAAAGTAACATATTTGTAGTGAAAGAACTTATTGATAGAACTCTCGTCACAGGAACAATATATCTTGCGTTAGTAGATATAGAAAAGGCAAAGAGTACCGGGAAGAAAAATCTGGAATCGCTAGAGCAAAGAAGAGTAAATTGAAAACTTATTAGAATAATCAAGAATATGTACAGCAGAACCAAGAACAGAGTTATAGGTAAGAATGGAATGTCCGACGTATTTACTACGTCACCTTCATGGATGATATAATAAGAGATGTAGAAAAAGAACTAAACCATTATACATTGGGTACAGAAATTTGGAAAGAATTGGTGTACCTCATTGTGCCTTCAATCACAAAGAGCGAAAGAGAGGTAGAAGACAACTTGTGGACATGGAATGAGGTATTACTAAAGAATGGGATGAAGATGGAACATGTTAATAGCTAATCTAGGCCTAACCCTTGAGGAAACACGAAATAGACATTGGCAACAGACCTCAAAAAGCAAATAAAGTGTACTATGAGTAATAATAAGGGTGTAGGAAACAAATGTCAAGGGAAACAAAGATGAATGTCTGTAATGCTATATATAGGTCAACCCTTACGTACTACAATCTGATTTTTCGAAATGATGGACTATACCTATTCAAAATTATTTGAATTCTCAGAGTTAGTTGATCAAGGAAAGAAAAAAAAAATGAAGCTTAAATAACCGCTTCCACATCTGGTGCCGAATAATACCATTTAATAATATTTCTTCATTATGGGGGAAGCGAGCTACGACGTTCTACAACAAATGATCGACTTATTCTGAGGCATTACACCTAATAACTCCGCCGAACCCTTCACACCGCGCGTCATATAATACGTCGGCTTTATGATATCGCTGCATACCAAACATCCAGAACTCAGTTCGGATAACGTGTACGATTATTATCTAGATCGTGTGGGTTTCGCTCGTAGAGTGAATGCTGAGTCGAAAACCAATGCAGTTACATTTCACGTAATTCTGTTTTCTTTTCTGTCTTATTTTTTTTGCCGATAAGAACATCAGAAATTTCAGTCAGTTATCTTTCCTGTTTTTCATAACTTTATGCTGGATTCAAGGTCTTCTAAATCCTTGGTTATAACCGAGGAGTCTACATTTTTTGCAAATGCTGACGGGTGCAGTCGGTCCAAGGAAACTCTAGAGAGAAGAAAACATATCATCACATTAATTACCTCTAAGCAATACAACAATTACTTAAAATTACAACGAGTATAATCATTATATAATAACTTCGGTTAAGAATTGAAACGAACGGGCTCCCGCTGCAACCCCAAAGCGTAAATCCAGCACTTTAATGCAAATTGCTACAACGTCAAGTAGATCCAGGCAAATTGATTTGCCACTAAATTAGAGTTATAGAGTTAGTTCATTGTTTAGGAATAATCTATTACTAATGATAATTTAATTCACTGCATAGATAGCTGGAAGGAGCAAGGTATTTCGTGAACATTAAAAAAAAACTTAAATGCTTTTAGAAATACTTTCGCTAACTTGAAATCAAAGTCGAACGTCAAATTACATCGAACGGTAATTTAAATTTAGTACGTCACGTTTCCGGTTTTTTAATTAAGGCTTCCTCTTTGTTCTAGAAAAAAAGTCCCACGTCGGCCGAGTGTTAATTTCAGTCAATTGCAGTGCAATTAAGGGAATCCAGTGACGCGTGGAAATAAAAATTACCTCTGCGAATCAGTAAATCGCTGTATTTTTTTATTGGCTGTTAACCTGAACCGCTCCAACTTTTCGAGACTTTCCCATTTATGGTATAACGGAAACAAAATGTATACGAGAGCAGGGATAAAAAGCACTCTGATTGTTTTACTGAAAGTTTTCCGGTGTTGTAACGTCGCGCTTGTATCGGAGGATGAAAATTCTGTTTTCTCTGCAATAAGTACACATCAACGCTCCATTTTCACTTCGATGATACCCGAAAAAAATTAAATGCTCTTTATATACTTTTCCTATTTTGAAATTTGAACGCAGTTTTGTTGGTAGATAAAAACTGACAGTACACGATAGGATACTACTAAGCAACAGCGTATGCAGAGTTCCTGTTTCTTTAATATATGGGTACCTTCGTTCTAATGAGGATGGGAAGGTTTATATAAATTATGCTTAGGATTACTTTTTTTTGGAGAATTATTTTATTTTGGATATGAAAACAGCTCGACGCATTTTATGGGATTTTAACAGGGTCGGCCGCAGGTGTAAGCGATTTCGATGATATTTGTACGAAAAACATAAACTACTTACTCAAATTATTTTCATCAGAATAAATTGTATCATAACTGCGCAATATGCCTGTCCCAAACCAGGATGAAAAAGTAAGAGGGGAAGGAAAACCTCGCTAAGAAACCCGGCCTCATCTGAGCCAGATAGGAATAACCTGTTATAAGGTCTCTACGTAGAGTTATAGGAACGCCAATCCAACGGTATTGCGTGATCCGTGCCAAAGGATGAATAACACCGAGGGTAAAAGATGTTGCAATGGAGCCTCCGAGATACCGGGCGACCTCTTGGAGTATTCAACCTTATGCCTATGTAGAGGGCTCCGCAAGCATGGACATTCCTTTCCTCATACTCGTGGGTCCTGTATGGAGCGAGCCAAAAATAATATACCGGAAAGGTGGGTACAGGAGAGAGACTCGGACCCCTCTTCTACTGGGCCTCTGGAACAATATACAACTGTCTTAGAGACTATGCCCAGACAAGACAGTTATATACAAAACCAGCACCGGGCTTTCAAGCCTCGGGTGTTTACTTTCAAAGCTCTCAGAAGACTTGATGCCACTTAAGATAAGAATGATTCAGGCGAACCTCCAGTATAGCAAAGCAGCCTCGACAGTCCTTGCTATGGCATCGGTTGTGAACTGGTTTACAGTAGAACCTCTTAAACACCCAGAACATGTGTATAATAGCCCAAAATACTGCCTCCTCAGATCGGCATATGTACCGTATGATAATCCTGGTCTACTTCCAACCCGCAAAGTGGAAGAGCTGGTGGTGGGTAGCAGAGCTGATGGATCGTAACTCATCATCAGCTGCGATACTAACACACCCCACGATACCTGGGGAAGCTCAAACACGAACTCAAGAGGTGAGTCTTCAATACACTTTATTATGGCAAACAATTTAGACAAACTAAATGGAGACAACAAAACTACTTTCATAAATTCCAAGAGGAAAGAGGTAATAGACATAACGTTAGCGACCATTTACGTAGGGACCAACGTCTCAAATTTGAATGTGCTCGATGTGGAGAGCTGCTCAGATCACAGACACACCAATTTCAATATAAGGAAATTCCATGTAAAACTGACTGGGGAGCATTTACGGCTTGACTTCAGTTTAAAGGGGATCACGCATAGGATAAGTAATACAACACACATGGAGTTTTCCACAGTCAGCGATTAATGACAACTGCCCTGTGCCATGCAAGGGAACTACTAGGAAGGTGCCCTGGTGGAACAGAACCCTAGCAAACATGAGAAGGGAAATGAGAAAAAAGTTCAATAGAGCGAAAGAAACATCAGCATGGGATGAATACAAAAAAGCCTTCACTGAGTACAACAAAGCTTTGAGAAATTCGACAAGGGAATCTAGGAGGAGGCACTGCGAGGATATAGAAGAGGCATCGGAACGTGCCAGACGCAACAGGATATTATCCAAAGAATCTCAGAGCTCATATATACTCAGAAAACAGAAAGAGGAGATTATACCACAACGGCAGATGAGACAATGAGAGAACTCTTTAGGGTGCCATTTCCCAGATTCCCCAGTTCTAATATAGACAATAATAAATATTATGCAAATACTGGAAACTAACATAAAATAATGATTAACTCTGCCTGTATGTGTTGATTATGTGCATACTGTGGACGAATTGACAGTGCGCAAAGCATGCTCATGAAAACACATAAGGTTAACATCTTACACACTACTGATTGATACATGAGCGAAGTGTCAAACTTAAGAATTTTTCGATTACGTCTATAAAGTTTACCCCTGCGGATTGTGGGCGCGCGCCACAGCCCCCAAGGGTTAATAAGCGGGGGCTATAAAATTGAGGTTATAAAATTCGTTACCTCCCATCCACAAGCACAATATTTAGTAGGTATTAAAATAACTTTTTCAATATCTAAAATGATGAAACCAAAGGGAAATCGCAAAAAGTCAAAATATCAAATTCGTACGCTGAAAGCCTCGGAAACATAGTACTAATTCATCACAGTCATTTATGCTTTTAGCAAATTAACTCTTTTAAACGCTCACCTCTTAGTTTGATAACATACCTACGTAGAATAAACTAACTATCCTTTACTTTCAATCATGTGCAAATAAAAAAGATAAAATTCTCATACCAATTGCGCATTATTGAACGAAAACTTGACAACATACACCAACTAGTGATATAATTGAGAGCATTAGTGCCGACGTCAAAAAATGGGAACTCTGTGAAAATTTTCCCAAACAAAATAAACTGCCTACATACTCTAACATTCTGCTTACGTTTTTCGGCTTCCTTTAAAAATGTTTTATTTCTAAATTTGTGTGCAGCTTGTATGGTGTCGTGTTTCTTTCTTGTCCCGTATTTTACTTTATTAAGAAATCGATAATATGCTTTGCTTGTAATCACCACACTGGCAGAAGAACTGCAAGTATTTTTCAAATGACTCTAAGTTAAAGAAATTAATTGATTAATGCTGTATTACATACACACGGTGATGTATATAGAAGGATGTAAAAATAATAAACTTATATTGTATACATATTGATCGACAGCCATCTGTGCCAACCAGTGATCACTAATTTGTAACTGCCACTATTAAAATAAATACCGGAATGTTGAACTACCACACAGGAGAAAGAAAACTTATATATGCAAATTCGTACTGACATTAATTTATATTGTGTTATGATTAGATATACTCTAAATAGCAGAATAATGGTTTGTTATGGAAGCCCTAATAAAAGTCTTCCTTTTATTAAGTATTAGGGACATTCCACGGACATGTCTTACTAGTGACTGATATATTGTGGTATGCAAATATTGCCAGAGTAACCCTATGGTGACGTAATGTTGCCCTTTTGGTCATATACAATATGTAGTTTCAATATTATAATTTTCAGTAAGTTGCTTTATCTGTACCCCTAATAATCCTTAATAATGATAATATGCCGAAATATGATAATAATAATATATTTGGCCCAACAGAAAAACTCCAAAGGGACGTTATAGAACAAAACAAAACAACATTACACGAAATAGTAATACATAAAGATCATAGAGATGTATAATATATAAGGTAATTGAAATGAATTAAGTAAATGCATGCGTATCTGCTGCAGTAAAAATAAATTTAGCGCAGTTGCGACATGAAGACGTCTCTGAAGATAATGTTGGCATTCCTCGACGAGTGAGCGATGGGAGCACGGACCAAAATATTTGTTCGCCCAATGAGAAGACCAAAAGTTTGGCATGCCCTTGACGCCAGCCAAGGTACCAAAAAACAAATTTTTCCAAGAAGATGCGGGTATTCAATTCTGTTGCTTATCAAATTGTGTACAAAGAAGGCACTCATTTCACATCTCCTTGATTATAAAGATTCAAATCCATCCCGTTTTAGTAAATGTTCGTAATATGTGTCACGGTCAGGGTAAACTCCATCCACTTTGAAGGATAAATATTTTAAAAATATACGTTGGACTCTCTCGATGACGGCACTATGAGAGGCATAAATCGGATACCACACCGATGATCCATATTCAAGTTTGGCTAACACTAAGGAGTAATATAAAGATTTAACAGCATCTAAGTTATAACAGTCCTGACACGTGCGTATTATAAGGCCCAAAGATCTGATGGCTGATTGAGCTGCCTCTAAAATATGCTTAACAAAGTTAAATTTGCTGTCAAACGTAATTTTCAACTCCTTCACAGTGTTGCTGATGGAAAGCGACACCTCATCAATGAAATAGATGGAGTTGGGTTGGCTTATTCTCCTAGTGTAACTCACTAATCCGCATTTATCAATGTTCAGTTTCAACTTGCACCGGTTATTAATAGCATACAAGTTTGATTGAATGAATTGAGAGTCAGCAATATCATCAATTCTATGAAAAATCTTCAAGTCATCTGCATAGGCAAGCACAGGGCAGTCAATTGAAGTAAGCAAGTCATTAATAAATAAATTGGACAAAAGTCGACCGAGGTTCGAGCCCTGAGGGACACCAGAGCTAGCCAAGAATGACCTTGATTGATAGCCATTCTAATAAATGAAATTCAACCTCCGATCCAAGCTCTTGCTTGGAAGAACATGAGAGACGACCGACTAAGACCAAATCGGGATAATTTCCGCAGTAGCATGGAGTGATCGATAGTATCAAGAGCTCGCCTGAAATCCGTATACACCACATCGCCTTGACTACCTGCATCCAGCGCCTCCGTTATCTCCTGTGTAATAGTACAAAAGTTACTGATCGTGGATTGCTTAGCAATGAAACTCCGTTGATAGGGCGAAATAAAAGGTTGATAGTTGTAGCAGAGTGTAGATGACAGATTCAAATGTGCAGCTATATTGTTAGAAACCCAAGAAAATAACATCTTGCTAAGAACTAAGCAATCAATTTCAAAAGAATGATGATTATGTTTGATGTGGTTTGTTTTGTTTTGAAAAAGAAACATGGCGCGTCGCCATGCTTACCGAGTTTTATGACGACGCACTAATGGGGTAAATGTGTTTTATAATTAGTGAGATGCATGTTTATATTTAAAAAAATAATGGTCAAAGAGACTGCAGCATTATAATTTCAGCATTACTTGACGAACATCTGCAATGTATTGCTTAGCGTTGCACAAAAGTTTTCAGGTAGACAGGCGGTGAATGCGAATAACCTTCACAACAAAATTAAACAATCAATTACACCGTAACATGAAACAACCGCCATGCAACAAATTACGCGCACACCTACTCTAATATGGATAATTCAACATAACGTTTTCGTTGTGTACAAACGGGAATGCGGAAAACAGGTCCTGTAATTAGAATTTACTGATGCAAATGAAGATCTGCACTGACATATGCATGTATGCACGAACGACTATGTACATACAGGTACATATACACATCCGTACATATTCGTATACTTCTATATTCTAAGCCGAACGAACGTAACCTAGTTTACTTTTGATCCGTATACCCGCACAGATTAAGGAAATAAGAAAACATGAGACATTACCAATTCTGACAGGCAGAAAATGAAATTGTTTATTGGGTAAAAGGCATCAAACCTGCTTTTTAATACACATAAGTCTATGGGGAAACATTGATTCAAGATTTATCATAGCAATATAACAACTTTCTTTACTATTAGCAACCCAAAATACAACCACAACCACTTCATTATGAGGTATGGTTTCAATTAATGCAAAGCTCGTATGCGACTTGACTTTCATATTTGCGGTTGTGAATTAGTACGTGTGGTTTAAACATGTGGGACAATTGCATATTCATTATTAATAAAATAATAATAAATCTTCATTTATTAGTATGCAACTAAAGTTATGCACAAAAAGCATGTCGGTAAATATATAAGTAATACAATAAATAATGCAATAAACATAATAGTGCAACAAATTGAGAAAAGAAATTAACGAAATCGCTGTAGCCACTGATTTGTAACAAACCTTTTTTAATTTTCTTTTACATATATTGGAGGATATACTAGCAGTTTAAAATCATCGGGCAAAATAGGCAACTTACCCTCGACCTATTGTGGCTTATTGTATCACTCTACATTAGGTTTATGTAAGTCTGTATTGTGGCTGTGTGTGTAAAGTTTGTGGCTTGCTACTGCATCTGCTCGCCGTAAGAGGGCAGCAGTGTTGATTTATCCTCAACGCTGAAAGGTACTGACACCCTTACTGCAGCCGATCTTTATAAAAATCTATTGCGCAACGGAGATTCGAACCGTGGACATCCCCCACGGATGCCTAGCGTTCTTATCGCTGCGCTATCCCGGCAAATTATATTGTTTCTACTATTAGTGTAGAAATTAAAGTTACAAAGCCTTCGCTTCCTACTTCACCACGGTGTATACGATATCAAGTGAAGGCGATTTCCTTAAACTTGATCGTGGAATATTGAGCTCGCCTACTATCAGGAGTTTTGACATAGAAGATGTCCAAGCAGGAATCCGATCATTGCAAAGCAGTATGAGTATGGGGACATTAGTATTCTGGCATTAATTATAAAAGATTGTAGAAAGCTACTCCAAGGTGCGTTTCTACACATTTTTGAGTTTTATTAAGCAGTCAATAAAAGAATTCAATACAGCAACATTTTTATGTATATTTCTTTGTCCGGGTAAACATGTATAATAACGCTGGTCAATAAAATTGCAGATTTATTTTGTCACAGGAGGTAAAGTGGTTGAATTTGGTAGTACTCTTTACATTTATTTCATATCTGTTTTCAGAAGGCAGGTTTTCAGAGTGACAAAGAAATGAAATTTTGGGAAAGTCTATATTATAATATGTGTATAAAAGATGACGTACAAAGTGATATGTTTACTTGGAAAATGTGCTGATATATAACTTTCGGCTGTACTCTGCATCAGAGACACCTCTCTTCAGCGTCCGGCAACAGTCTGCTAACATGGCAGTGCTCCATTTGCCTTGGTATCATCAGCACTTTCATCGTCGCTTAGTGTATTAGTGGTGGTATAGTCACAGGTAATTCCTGTGAGGTAATGGTCTCAGTGCAGATGGAATATTAGGATATTCTACAGTATGTTTGGATTTAGAAGTCATACCAGTTATATCTGTTAGACAAAAATAGCAATCGGTGATATGATCTGATGGTTCCCTCCAAATCTTAGGAATAGCAAAAGGTATATGTCGTTCACCTTTTGCTCATACTGTCGAAAGTCTGACACACGCAACACAGCAAATATAGGGAGCCCAGCTTTTGTCTTCATCACCTACCTTACACTTGAAATATTGCTTATAGCACTTTTTGAGGCGAGGGGCGAAAGACCGTTTTTGATATATAAGTGTCAATTCGCCGCAAATGTAGCTAAAAAGTTCGGATGGTTTACACATTTCCTTGGTATTTTTACAGGTGATTCAATGTTCGTGGTTTCACTACAATAGATTGAACGCACCACAACGCAACGCTCTTTAAAACGTTAACAACGTCAGGGTATACATTCATTCACCGAGATCTAGGCTACAACTGAAACAACAAGAGATGCTATCTAGGAATGGAAAATGCAGGTCTTACCACGTCAAGACATGTTCAAACATTAACCATTGCATACTGCTCGATCAGTTCCGAGCTCTATCCGATAACTGAAATAACGTCAAGACGTCTATGCATGCATATTTTAGGTTGATAAGTGAATATTCTGAAACATAAAAACCAAGGGTGATGAAGAAATTCTGAATACAGTCAGGCATTCTTGTGCTTGGGACAAAAAAATTGTTTACCGGTGTTATCGTCCAATTTCAATGATATAAGACATTTCAAAAGTTTTAAATATATATGTCCACATTTTTCAAAATCTACTCTTTCGTTTTCGAGAAATTAGAGAAACGTGGGAGCAAAAATGAAATACACAAAATTTTAAGAATCGATGCTCTCCTTTATAAAATTGCAAACATATCAATTTTTGATTGAACAGAGGCATTTTTTGGGGAAGAAATGGTCCTCAGATCTTCAACTCCTAGCTGCAGGGGATGAAACCCCAAAATTATTAAATTACGTTAGCGGTTGAGCGATACCCCACTTAAAAGTTTATATAATTTTCAATACAGTGGTCTATCACTGTTAGATATCGATTGCATGGTTTTCGTCAAATTGGGTTTAGTTTTCTTAAAATTGGCTTTTATTTGCCTTTAAAGCTAATTTCTCGACACCGGTACCTTAGATATCTTAGATTAGGTTACTAACATTGACTCGCGCAGGCTTGTGCACAGCCAAGCACCGATAAGCAATCGCACGGTGGCGACTATTAAAAGTTAATACATGCACTAAGGCAGACTCCTCTCACAGGGATTCCATGGTTCAAAACTTCAACCTTGGTAAAAAATATCAGGTTATAATATCAGCGTGGGAGATAGGCCTAGCGATAGGGGCAAACTCTATCTATCTGGTGTACCGACGGCTGGAAGACGACCAACGAAGTAAGAGCCGATATAAAATCCCATAACAGGTATCTCGGTTAGTCTCAGCAGGCACAACAGTGTTTCAAACTGGGTCACCGCAATACACCACTGCGTCATGGAAACAGAGAAACGAACCGAAACAGGTACCACCGTTGTCTTATTCTCGGATAATAAGACAACACTTAAAGCGTTAGATTCCGCAAGTGTTGACTCAAAACTGGTTTGAGGCTGCACATTCGCCCTAAGCGGGGTAGGTACCCAAACGACTATAACTTTAGCTTGGGTGCCGAGCTGGACGCTCGTGAAGGGGAACGGACTGTGGATGAACTGCTTAGGTGGGGATCGTCAGTGCTCTTCATCAGAGCCGGCCCAACCTGCGTCATACTCTGACGTACCACAAACGGTCGCCAGAGCCAATGACGCCACAAATGAAAAGTGTACAATGAAACCTTTTAATTGATGCCCATTCCACTCGGGGTTGCTCCCGCCAGCTTAGTGGAGACGGTTGGGTTATAGAGTTGGCGCCACTTCCGTTAAAAATCGTTCTTTCCCCGAGATTAAACGTACGGAAGAACGGGGGTGAATATCGTCCTGATTAGATATTTCTTACAAAAGACAAACTTTGGTGTATAACTGTTATGTATAGATATAATTAATAAGTGAAAAAAAGAACAAGTAAAAGGTTATTCAGGTTGAAGTTAGCAATGACAGGTTTGTCCGGGTGAAGCCCTGTGAAACCATAAAAGCAAATAGATGGGTGATCACTCAACTTTACAGTAAACGTACAGTAACGTGGCTGAGGGCCATTAAATTATTAAATTTCAAATTAATTAGTTTACCAAAAGAACAAAATGTATACACAATTCCACGTTGTGTGCCAATTGACACAAAAAAAGTTTAAATCCGAACTGTTTGATGGGTTCGTGCCTCAATCCAGGTGAACTGGTTTCTGATGGAAGGAATCGGTCACTATTCGTTCGACAGACCGCGTCTCACTAGGTGGTTGGTGTGGATTTATTCCCAGAAATCCCGATGATGATTGGCAAGCACCACAATTATGGTAATCCCCAAAATTAAGGGATACATTTAACAAAGGTAAGAAAAGAAGCCCTAAAAATACATTTTGGTAGTACCACGTGTCATCAGCAAAAGAAAACAAAGAAAATGGAAGGATTAGCAATTAATACCTTGGTAGCGAGGGCTTCGTTTATTCTCCACGTGTCGAGTCTATTAATCCACAAAAATCTTGTGAACGTTCCCCAATCGAACGTAATATTGTTATTGGATATAATCCCTGTATTTCAGGGCGGATTTCTGATAAATATTTCCGCAAAAATTACTTTCAAAACTAAATGCTCCGCAGAATCCAATAATAGGTGTGACTTCGAACACTTGGGGACTTAAAAGGAAAGAATTTCACCACGAACTCGCTTACAACGCCTAACCCTAGATTTTATCTGATTCATCGATCCCTGTGGCGATATTCGATAACCGATCGCTATCGACCGTCGCGTCTAATCTATCCGCCGCTAGAGGGCCTTGCTATCCCCAATCCGCACGGATAATTCATTTTATTTACAAAAATACGTCGAACGAAATCGGCACGTTACAATACCCCAATCACAAGTATGAAAGTGGGAAAAGTGAATACATAATGTTTTCAAAACTGGTGGGGGAAGACACCAGCTCAAAGACCGACGCAACAGTTGATAAAGCAACAACGGAAGACCTACTTAATAAAGACAGGAAGACTGTTAAGATGTTATGCCTACTGACCGGTCATTGCAGACTAAATAAACATATTTATACCACCCGCTTGGCGGAGGAGGCTAGATGCAAATTCTACCAAGAAGAGGAAACCCCAGTCCATGTTCTATGCCAGTATCATAGCCTGGCAAGTATAAGGTTCCTAATATTCGGATTGGAGAACACAAGAGCCGGAGATACGTGAAGGAGCCGCTTTCAGAGGTTATAGATTACTTATTTTATGTACATTTATTGTCTCATAGATACCTTTTGAAAAACTATTAATAAACGCCCAAAATAATGAAGGGTCCAGCAGAGAACCTTGCGGAACTTTCCGACACATTTCAGCACCACTAGAAATTAGTAGCCCATTCACGATTACTTTTGGGTTTTCCCCGAAAACTTACGTAAGATACGAACCATTTTAGACGGACACTATTTATGCGCTATCTATCAAGTTTATGCAGCTATCAGGTCAAAAGCTTTAAATAAATCAAGCGACACACAGCGAAGAACCATGAGTTGAAGCGTATACCAGTTTTAAAAAGTGTCACGTCCCCAATTTCTATTATTGCAAAAATCGGAAAGAAAATCTGCCCAACCCAAGGATCTTACGTCGTTCGGTTGTCCACCCGACTAGCCACACCCGGTGGGGAACGCGCAGAATTCTCTTTAAGTAAGGAGGACGAAAATTTATTTATGACACCACTTCGTCTTGGCCGCGATGCACGTCGACCCGACGAAGAAAGTCGCGACATTAAAGGAGGAGAGGATAAACAATTTCAATATTTTCACTCAAACCACAAAAATGTAAATAAATCAAATTCTATTTAATATTTAAAAAAAATTACAACGGCTTGCAGTAAAAGAACAGGGGTACCTATTCTATGATATTAAATGGAGAAAAATAATAAAATAACATTAATACGATTGGTACGAAGTGTCGTACAGTAAGGGTATTAGTTATTCACCCTGTAATGTAGGAAGTTAAATTTAGCTAAAGGCTGTTTCCTTTACAGCTAGATCTTACTCTGTCACTATCGTGACCTCAAGGCATGCACTGAGTGCTGCAAATAAACATGAGGTAAATGATTATTCATTAAATAAATTACCCTGACACTGATGAACGCGACGCTACCGTAGCGGCTGATGGCCAATCTGCGTTGGAGTAAGGATTTAAAATCGCCCTACAAGTACTACATGCTATGTTACTGAAAACAATTAAACTCTATGGCTGAAGGCCCCAAATGGTTCCGTTAACATCCCTCTACGTTTACCCGATGCTATGGTACTAAACACAATTAAACTCTAAATTAATTCCGATAATCAGTCGTTAAGCGAGGAGGCGATACAGATATAAAAAGTAATTATCGCTTTAGACGTTGGATTCGCTCCATGGTCCTCTGCCGCAGTCGACCACCTCCACTGGCCAGGTCACTCGTAGCCAACCAGATGGTGGATGCCGGGACAAACCGAATTTGAGAATACACGGGGCTACTGGTGTTACTTCGTGGACGCTAGCCTCGACAACAGCTCCGAGAAGATTCTGCACCTTCTCTACTCAACGGCAAGAATTCACCAAGGAATAATATGAATGCGATACAACTCTAATTAACGTGATGTGATCCAACGACTAGTTCACTCGCAATCCGTAGGAAATGGTTGTGTACTCAGATATACTCCAGAATATTCCAACAATGTATATCCAATTATATATATATTCCAAATTACCAGTATATCTCAAACTAAACAGCCGTACGAAGAGAAATAATCCGTCTACAAATTAGTACCACGCTCAGCTATCTATTCGCCGACAGGGAGACAATAAATACAATCCCGTTTACTAACGGAGGCAAATTTTCTCGAAAAACGACAACTTAACACCAGCACTTAATTCCCAAAATTTTATTGTGCCCAACTCTCCGCTACGGCAACCGATTTCAAAAAGAAAAGAATTATTCACGCCGATATGGTAAGTTAGATAGCTGCTGACACGATCGTTAGTATCGATCGCCGCAAACCCACTAGACGGCGGTAGATGGCCGTACATGGATTAAAATCAAAGGGAATAAAAGAAAGAAAATAAAACCTGACAAGAGTTAGAAAGGTACCGCGTCAATTGATTTTCTGGAGCAAACTCAATGTTCATTTTCAAATATGATCGAAGTGGTTAAAGTAATTGACTATCCTTACGTTTACAGAATTCTGGTATATTTCAGAGAAAGGTAGACAAAATATAAAATAAATTTGAATGTCCTATAATGATATAATAAAATGAATAAATGAAATAATAATAATATTGTTCAAATATTCGTCAATACAATAAAAAAAAATATTATAGTTGGGATCCTTGGACGGATTACAAAAAATAGGTTTTCGGAAGAGAACAAAATTAGGTGTGTTGTTGCACAGGGAATAAATATTTCGACCATCGATCCATATCTTTATATACTTCCTGCTATATATCACAGGTATTATAAATACACATCCATTTGGCAGTTTGAGAAAATGAATATAACGAAATTTCGCCAAATTATAAACAAGCTGTCAAGGGGGTGCATTAATAAATTTATTCACCTCTTTTTTAATTAAACACTTGAGAGGTACTCCAGGTGTGCAACGATTAAAGAAGACGAGGGTTATTGTAGGAAACGCGCGCGTCCTTGCAATGTGTTCCTGTACCAAGTTGGATGTATACGGTGGCGAGGGTTGAAGTAAACGTGTACTGGCAAAAGGTTCCCGTTCAAAGTTTATGTAAATAGGCTGCGGATACAGACCGCAATATTAAGAGGATTTACCTATTTGAATTCGCTCTAGTTGCAAAGTTTACGCTTTAAACTTAGTTAACCCAATCAACTAGTAGCACGCAGCTTTTATTATCGTGATCCCTGTTCCGTAAGTTTGCACATTTGCAGGATAGTCAAAATAGATATTGTAAGATAATAGTGGTGGACAGTTTCCGATAGTCCCGAAAGCTATCATGGGCGTATTAGCAACTAATTAATATAAATAAATAGTGCGAAATGTGCAATTGAATATGCATATAATATGTATGCAGTGAAAACTATGTATTGAGTGAGCATGCATTCATTTTTAAAGTTATGTTAACAACGTTAATCCCAAAGCTATACGGGGTCCGTCCTTCATTCTTTACTACACATACATTTTTCCTATGTGTAAGGGGTTTCAGAGTGACAAAGCAATGAAATTTTGTGAAAGTGTATATCATAATATGTGTATAAATCATGAAAAAATGACGTACAATGTGATATATTTACTTGGAAAATGTGCTGATATATGACTTTCGGCTGTACTTTGCATCAAAAACCTCCCTCTTCAGCGTCCAGCAATAGTCTGCCAACATAGCAGGGCCACATTTGCTCTGGTATCTCTTCTCCTTGAGTAAAATGTCCTGGTGAAACCTTTCGCCATGCTCGTCACTTACTGCTTCAGGGTTTCTTTTGGGAAAAAGTCCAAGTGGGAGTCAGTAAAGTGTATTCTTAGACTAATGCTACAACGCGTGGCTTTATATGAGGCCAGTAGATTGTTAACAATCTCTGCGTAGTTTTCGGCTGTAGCAAATCTCCTTAAAAAACCACCATGCTGCTTTCTCAGTTCCATTTAGCGCCTCAACAAATTTTTGATCTCGAAGTAGCTGTCGGATCTGGCGTCCCACAAAAATACTTTCCTTTTCCTTCGCATCACTGATCTAAGCGAACTTACTCCTCACATATGCTGTTACACTCACCGTGTAACCGAGAAACAATTCTATTTTTCTAAAATATTATTGTATGATGTTTCGTCACTATTTACTTAGGATAAGCTGAGAATTGTTTC
>JARFOC010045260.1:0-22223 GCA_031763485.1 Osmoderma eremita | reverse complement strand
AGCAGTGTTTTTCTTGCAGAGAAATGTATATTCAGCACCAGGAACAAATCCGTTATCATCACCAGCATGAACTAATGAAAAACGAGGTTGGGGATTTCAATCCGGTACCTAATTCTTGGAAAAAGCTTGTTTACTATTTTGTGTCTGTCCCAGTTTTATTTTTTAGTTTTATTTACTGTATGTCGTCTCGTTCGATGAGTATACTTTTACGTTTTTGCTCGACTGAAGTTAGGGAGATCATCATTAGCATTGATGACACCAGCAAGAATTGCATTTAATGTGGCATATTCTGTATACAAAGAACTATGCCCTTTACCACAAATATGTGCTTGCGTGTTCTCATCATATGTTTGTAATCCGTCATTTAGTTGTATACCTTTCCTTTTCTTGTGGTTTTTTGGACTTGATAAGTTTATTGCTCCTGTTTTATATTATATATTGTACGCTCTGGGCAGCCCAAAGTTTTACTTGCTTCTTGAACGGCAGCACTCACATTCATAGTTTTATTAAAATAATTTAATCATTTGCAATCATACACTTCTCCTTCAAGCTAAATTTTTCTCCCTTACGTTTTCACTGCGCTAATGGAGCCTGTAGGCGCTCCATTAACGCAGTGAAAACTGTAATTAAAGGTATAGGTTATAGAATTTCTAAAAATCAAGAAAAATATCCATATTACCCTGTGCACGCTCGTAAAAGTTGGAAGCGTTCTGAAAAGAACGATATATATAAACAAATTAACGTGGAATTTAACTAAAAATATTTTTAAACTACGACGATAACGATTGACAGCAGTTGACGCTAATAGACAGATAAATAGGTACTTTGCCGACGCCGACATATGTAAATAAGTTGCAACATAGCGATCGGAAGTGAAAATAGCGCTAATGACAGCAACTAAGGATGGAAAGGGATAAAAGTTGCTATTATATCCCATACTGCATACGGAGGTTGAGACGATCTATAGTATTCATTAAGAGCAAAGAAGTCGAAGTAACACAAAATAAGGACTTCCACAATTACTGCACCAGGGTAACTGACAATTTTACAATTGCTGCACATAGACTAACCATATTTGAACAAAACCCCTTCTTTATTGGCTTTAAATTATACATCTTCTTGGATCCATGCCTAAAACAATGAAATATTATCTGTCACTTTGACACACGTCAATATATATCATACAACTCAAAATATATATATGTGATGGCGCAAAACATTCTGGATTGCTTTTCCTTCTAGTAACTTGCATACAAAATACCATACTTACATACATAAAATTTTAATAGGTTGTATACCCCGGTACAATGTTTTAAAATGTAGATCACTTCACCTACTAATTTGTCTTTATCAGTGTTGAAAATACACCATATATTTTCTTTGCATGAAGAACATTACGCACGGTCTCTGGAGAAATAGAAATACAGATTGACCCAATTTCTCCAGACTCGCTATGTACATACATACATACATATGAGCGTTGAAGATAACCCCATCTCTGAAACTCGTATTTTCCTAGGCAAATAAAGCATATTTACCTGAAAGGCACAACCGTTTTATTGTAAAGCAAATATTTAAATTATCTAGATGTTGGGTAGCTTATCGATTACAATTCTACCCCGTATCCCTCGCGAATTTCATTCAACTAAGGCTAATTTAAAATTTGTCACTATATTTCATGAGATTGAATAATAAATCTCTGTTTCCATTTAAGTAAAGCCAAAAAGAAGGCTTCTAATTTTGCGCGAGATTTATTTGACATAGAACCATGTTCATCTTCCCGGATTAATTAGCGAGAGAAGTGTCGGGCAAGATAAAAATCAAGAATTATGGTCTTTTAGTATAGTTGCTTGATAAACGATGTTTTTTCAATTTTGTTTGGTTAAAAATTTACTTTAAACAGCATTTATATATAATATAAGTTGGATACGTTTTCATAGGTATACTCACTGAAGGTTGTATCTTTGCGAAGGCAGACTACGTAATTCCCATATTCTTTTTACAGGAGCTATCTACGCAGAAGTCGACATTTAAAATCTGAAGGCCAAGAACCAGTTTCCGTGCCACCTGAGGATTCTGATGCACAGCAAAACTATGATCATCCAAATACAACCGAAATTTCCTCCAAGGACATCTTATCTTTCGCCTGGCAAATAAGTAACGGCATGTCATATCTTAGTGATGTCAAAGTGAGTGTAACTTTGTAATTAAGTACAATTTTTTTTTACTATAAGAACTATGTAGGGCCTTGACCACTAACCGCTATAACTTCAAAAAAATATCTTTGCTAAAAAAATTATTAAAAACCACCAAATTAGGTGTTAATAGTATGTTTAAAAAATCAACCATAAGGTTGGTAACGGTAACTTTCGGTAAAGAGTGGTAATTGAAAATTGATGGTAATTTTTAAAACGGCGTGGTTGCGTATTTTCTCGTATGTCGTGAGAGTAAGGTTAGGTGAGAGGCAACGGTTGAAAAAAAGCATACCAAATTTGTATTTGCAGATAATGGAGGTAATAATATGTAATAATAATTATTATGGTGTATAATTTCTAATGTATAAAACTTGTAGAATATAAAATGCTGTTACTTTTCGCTGGTGTTTGGATCCTACGGGGTAGTGAGCGAATTAGCAGCTCAACATGTATGTTTGAAAGATTAAAACTGACTTATAACATTTTAATAAACATAAAACATAACCTGACTTTTAACTTCAGCGATAAAAACCAAGAAAAAATCTCGGTTAGTTTGGTAACACCGTAAGTTACCAATTTCAGGAAACCGCGTTTAATAAATGTACAATTTTCAGGTATGGGCGATTTATGAAACGCAAACCGGATTTATGGTTACAGTTGGTAGATTTCTTAAACATACTATAAATAACATACCGTTTTGCTTTGATGCAGATGATCCGAAATCGTTGTAAAACGCATAACAGCAGTGTGGCGAGCTTCTGCTTATATCGAATGCAGATAATGTACATTTCGATTGAATATATCTGGTTTAATCATATACAAACAGTTATGGACAAAATAATAAATACACCCTTGTATTTAGCATCAAAATCAGTCCACATTATTTTTGTAATTATAGCCCCGGTGGTGTCAAAGTAATTAATTCTACATGTAATGTAATGCCACCATTTCCAAATAGAAGAAATTTGGATTCATCAATCAATAGGACATTCCGCCATCTTTTATTACCCTCGTCTGCGATCCAGTTTAGAAGCTCGCGAGCAAATTGGTGTCTGTTCTTCAGAAGTCCCTTTCTCAACAGTGGTACTCTCCGCGGCGATCTAGCTTTCAAATTATGCACCATCAATCTTCTACGAACTGTCATCGATGAAATATTGACATAATTTTTGTTAAAATTTTTGAAGATGTTCAAAATGGATCTTTCTTGGACTCTATCAATATACGGCGGTCCGCCTGAAGACTCCTTTTTCGAGGCCGACCTCTTGTTTCATTACGATTTTTGAATTTCAATGCATTTTTCACAATTCCTAGTGAGTATCCTAGAGCATTTGCAATTTTTCTGTAAGAATATCCGTCTTTTGCGAATTTTCGAATTAAACTGCGTACTTCAGTGGAACGGCGTTTCTTTCGTCCCATTTTTTAGGTATTTTTCAAATAATAATGCCCAAAAAAGAATCCTAAACAGTGTATTCAATAAGTGCTGTATTGTCAAGCTTACGATCTTTGTATTTATTTTTTGTCCAGGCAGAAAACACTTTATGACAGTTAACCTTGTACAATCACAGTTAGCTGGCCATACCGGCAATATCGGTAACATTAATATCAATCCAATGCTATGCTATGCTACGAAGGAAACTGCCTCTAGTGACAACAGTTTGACGATAATATTTAACTTTATAATCCTAAAGTAACTGTATTTATTATTTTGTGCATAAGGTATATGTCTGCAGTTATTTCATTCAGCAGAACATTTCCAAAATCAGAAAAAGAAACAATTCCTTTGTAAATCGTTGTTTTTGTCTAATGTAAACTGCTGCGATTCTTTATATAACTCCTTTATTTCATTTGTCAAAAATTACAAAATTAAAAAAAACCTAAATTCCCGCCCCAGATTAGTTATTTTGGATCCTACGAAGGGATATCGCGCACAGGTTGGGACACATTATTTCCTTGAACAGGGGGAATCGTAGGTTGTTGCATTATTGTTACTGGCAGACCACCATACCTCTACAATAGGGTTGTGTTTAGAGATCCCAAACACAATTTAAACATGAGGTTTAACGGATCTCTAACTTTACCGTTACACGGATGAGAGCAATTTAAGAAATGCTTTTCATCTTAGATAACTCGTATATGCACCTCAATTCCTGTTGAAAACATAAAGATCCCAAAAGAAGGTTGCAAGTTGGCGCAGGCGATAAATTATCATTCAAGCCCATCAAACAGGAATTCTCATAGCTATTATGTCAATAAAAATATAGTAGAACTGTATGTGGGGAGATGGGTATTTAGAACACATGATAATGATTTGTCATCGATTTGATGAAGATCGTCAGCCTGTAGCAAAAGTTGTATTGCAAGTTTAATTTCCAATCCAATTAATTATATTACCCTTTTGCACTCCCGTAGTATAATATATGTTCATGGGAATATATAAGTTCCTAGATAAAATTAAAATTCGGTGTAAATATGTTTGAATGTGTCTTTTTGTTTTTGATTCTGCGTGGGACGCTCCCATAGCCCGTTGCTCAGTATTATTTGTTTATATTAGGGCTCCATGGACAAGAAACGAGTAATCCCTGTGTTTCCTGAATATGTATGAGACTTATGCTAGTTGTTGCCTTTGACTACAACTACGTAAGAAGATAAAAAGATAACGTTTTTTTTTATTTATAATTAATTAATACTTTGTGCGGGAGGAGTAATCCGAGCAGTGTGTTTATTGTGCTGCACCACAGACCTTGCAATCTTTACCAATACTTCCTTAATTCTCGGTAATTGTAATACTTGATAGACCCCTGAATTGGCCGCATTGTCGATATTAGGGACCCTGAGCTTCTAATCAAGATTCCAATTAAACTTTCAGGAAAACGCTAATCAGCTGGATTCCTTGTAAGCGTTCAAAAGGAGCACACCTTTTTTTTTTATGAATTCAGGGAAATTTCCCGCACTATAGATCGTCTCAACCTCCTAACGCAGTACAGAACTTATGAGAATTCGATACACGGTTGCCAAATCGTCGATTCAACTGTACATTATTACTTCAGGTTCCATTATTTGGGTTTCTGACAGTTAACATGCATATTTTCAGGAAAACAGTAAAATAAAGTTGCTCGACTGAAGTTAGGGAGATCATCATCAGCATTGACAACAGCAAGAATTGCGTTTAATATAGGTGCCATATTCTGTATAAAGAAAAGACTATGCACTTTACGTCGAATAGGTGCTTGCGTGTTCTCATCATGTTTGTAATCGGTCATTTAGTTGTATGCTTTTCCTGTTCTTGGTGTTTTTTGGACTTGATAATGAACCAGTTTGTTGCTCCTCTTTTATATTATATATTGTACTCTCTGAGCTACCCATAGCTTTACTTGCTTCTTGAACGGTAGCACTCACATTCATAGTTTTGTTAAAGTAATTTATAAGATTTGCAATCATACACTTCTCCTTCGGGCTAAATTTTTCACCCTTACGCCCTTTTCTCCCTACAGGCTCCGTTAATGCAGCGAAAACTGTAATTAAATGTATAGGTTATAACATTTCTAAAAAGCAAGAAAGATATCCATATTACCCTGTGCATGCTCGAAAAAGATGGAAGCGTTCTGAAAAGAACGATTTCTATAACTATATATAAACAAATTAACGTGGAATTTCACTAAAAATATTTTAAAACTACGACGATAACGATTGACAGCAGTTGACGCTAATAGACAGATAGATAGGTACTTTGCCGACGCCGAGATATGTAAACAAGTTGCAACATCAATCGGAAGTGAAGATAGCAAGCATAGTAAGAGATAAAAGTTGCTATTATGTCCCATACTGCATTCGGAGGTTAAGACGATCTATAGCATTTTTATTTGGCTCTATAAAACTTCCATGAGTCTTCAGTAAAGTCAAAGATTATCACTGAAAGCAATCTCGCGTCGTTAGATGGTAAACTGTTTTCTGCTTTGCAAAAATCTGCTCATTGTTTACCATAGAACAATTGAGCAAAAGCCAAATGATTCCTTAATATAGATTCCTCTTAGGAGTTTTTGTTAAGTGTGATTCCTTAATACATAGTTACATTTAATGAAACGTTTTTATCGTTGTACCCATTATGACCTGTTATTTTCCCCATTATGTTTCAAGCCACACTAATTTTCCCTAAAACCAATAATTTAACCTACATCAAATTCCCTTACATAATAGTATTGTTTTGCTTTTACATTAGACACAATTTTTTAATTCTCAAGTAAAATTGAACAGGAAACCAACACGAAAAAAATCAAACAAAGACTAGGGCCAACCTGCATGAATGAGTTGATATTTTCTTTAATTTTATAAATTACTACAAACCTTTCTGTTTTATACATGCTGCTAATCTTAACTATGTATTTACAAATCAAAGAAGAAACATGTGTATGAAAATAATTGGTGTAGTATAATCATATTTTGTTCCACAAAGAAATGTTTCATATTATTCTGTTTGAATACTGGATATCCTTTCCTAGAATTCAATTTATTCAAAATACGAGAACAAAGTTCCATATTTATCCTAATATGGAAATTAAAAACGTTTTCACGCTACATATGCTAATTAAATTACGAAAGTTTAAAATTAATATATTATAATGTATGTGTCCCGTGTGGCGAAAGTGGTTTCGGTATTATCATTGTTAATTGTTTGTTATGCGAGAATCAGAATGTTTTTATTTGCCGGCAGCTCGTACACAGGGATTTAGCGGCGAGAAACGTTTTACTAGCCTCCGGGAAAATCTGCAAAATATCGGACTTCGGTTTAACAAGGGATATTTACGAGGACGACGCGTATTTCAAGCGAAGCAAGGGCAGGGGTAAGTGCAATTTATATTTTACACCACTGAGCTGACAGGTCGGTTAAACGTTAGCCGTGATTTTCAGCGATCCTTTGAGTGAAACCGGGACGACCATTATTCTGGCCGTAAAACACCCTCCAATGTGTGTATGTAGTTTACCAGTTGGCTCTCGTTTGAAAATATATTTCGGAATTGAATGAACGAAATGTGTAGATGTAAAAAGAGTAAAAATTGATACTATCGATTTTGTTAACGTTAAAACCGTACCTGACAATATCTTAATTATATTTCCGGTCAGAAAATATAAGTGGGTTTTTGAATTAGCATAATTACAGAGCTAGAAACCCCAAAATTATTATCAAAGTCGTATTCTGTGTTTTATTCGCGCAGTTTAAACGTCAATTTGATTTTGGAACTTTTGGAATTTCATTGGCTGTGAGTAATTACTTACCGAAAGGCACCTCCAGAACTTGCAATTATATGAACTGTAATTGCTATAAGCAATTTCGATTTCAAGTCCGCATAAAGTTCAATCATTAGTTAAGTGTTTATACTACCAAACAATATGTGTGCTGCTTGCTTGTTCATCTCAAATGTGGATATGTAGCAAAATGCTGGATCTAAATATTCACCATTATAGGTGGTGTCATTGATTCTACACTTGAAGCCTGTACATGGCCAGCATCTTGAAAAACTAAAAACACATTCTTAATATTCCTTAACACCTGCTTGTACGCAGGTAACCAAATAAGTTTGTGCAGGTTTTGTAGTAGTGGAGTGCCATGCACAATTTTTAAGTTGTTGATCGATAACACTTGTTTGTTATCTGTCATCTACTTCAGTATGAATCGTTGTATTATCGGATACATACACATTCTGTTTCATTTTAATTCCTTGTGTTAAATAATTGAAAATCGCAAGGAATAGAACTTTAATTCGAGGTTGCAGTGTCGGCGCGAAAAATATATACCGCATTCTAAAGAGATGCCGTAAGTGATCTAGCAGCACAGAGGTGGTTCAAAAAATTTTCGTCGGACGATCTCAGCTTGACCGATGAAACCGAAGATCATTAACACCAAAGATACTCAACAGGTTGTCGATGAAAATTCCGGTACAACGTGCCTAGAGCTTGCAGAAAGGTTCAATGTGAATGATGCAATCATTCGTTTGCATCTGCATCAGCCGGGAAACGGGTGGAAGTTAAGCAAATGGGTCCACATGAATTGTCAAATGAACAGAAATTAAGTCGTCTTACCATTTATTCGGCAAACACTTCACGTAACGATAGTGAACCAGTACTTGATCGGTTGTCAACCTGCGACGAAAAGTGGATATTGTACTAAAATTCTAAGCGTTCGTATCATTGTCTATCGCTTCCTGATTCGGTGCACACTTCCAAAGCCTCCTTGCACCCAAACAACGTTTTATTCTGTGTTTGGTGGACAACAAAAGAAATTCCCCATTATGAGATTTTGGAAAGGGGTTAAAAACCATCACTGCTAATTTATATTGTGAATAGCTTCGGCGACTACACGCAGCACACATCCAAAGAATCAATTTGCCAACAAAGAAGGAACCTGAAACAGATTATAAAATAGAAAGAACTAGAACAATAAACATAAATCAAACCACTCTTTTTAAAAGCATGTTATCAGAGGTCAGATGAGAACATATTCTCCGCTACCGTAAATCACAAGAGAAATTCACACCATTCCATAACATGATTGAAGCTACATACAACATATGTTTTCCTGAAACATACAAAAAGGTAAGCAGCACTAAGGAATTAAATTGGAAAACGCAAGAAGTCAGAGAAGCTACAAATAAGCTAGACGCCTTATATACAATATTTCAAACAACGAAAGATCCCAATATATTACACAAGAAAAAACAACATATCAAGAGGTGGTCGCTAATGCCAAAAGAAAGCGATATGAGTCGCAACTCATTACTGTTGCAAACAAGCAACAACAAGTTTGGGATATAATCAAGAAGGAATCTGGTAAAACAAGAGAAACTGGCTCCTGTGACCAAGTGGAACTCACAACGGAGTACTTTGCGCAGATTGGCGAGAGCATACATAAAGATATCGATAGTAATGACAAGGATCCATACCCATTATTGAAAAATTCTAACAGTTCACCGGTGAATACATGTTATTTTCAACCAGTGGACCTGCAAGAAATAACAAACATCATCAGCAATTTAAAAAGGGATGACTACAGCGTTGCTAAAAGACATCTCCGTAGAAATTGTCGATCCCTTGTCAAACATTATTAATCACTGCTTGAAAGAAGGGATTTTCCCACAGGAAATGAAGGTAGCCAGAGTGGTACCTATGTACAAATAAAGGAGACAAGGAAAGAGAGGAGAATTACAGGCCGATATCTGTCTTACCGGTTTTCTTCAAAGTAATTGAAACAGTGATATGTAGAGGGGTCGTCTCCTTCTTGGAAAAACGAAGTATATTCGCCCAGACGCAGCACGGATATAGATCGGGAAAATCTTCCATAGCAGCCTTAGCCGAAGCTGTGGAAGAAGTTTTTGCTGGAAAAGGTCAACGGGAATGTGTGAAGATGTTCTGTAAGATCTCTGCAGGGCTTTTGGCACTGTATACGAAAGAGTATACGGAAACTCACGTGAAAGTCAACGCCACCACAGAGGAACATTTCCTCATCACCAAAAACGTACATTTGCAGAAATTCAGCATAGAATACGAGAAATTGATTGCTTATCACCTAAAAAGTTGCGAGTAAGGCACATTGAAGTATGAACAGTTGATTTGCAGTTCTTAAGTTCTATATATGTCCGATGCTGACGCTGGTACTAGTGTAACGAAAATAGCAACAGAACTAAAGGTCTCACATGCTTGGAAAATTATTCATGAAGGGCAGCTGAGACCATACCGTGTTCAACGAGTACGTATTCTAAGTTAAAATGATGATAATCCTGGATTACAGTTTTCGAGCTAGCTTTTGGTACGACAATGTATGTAAATTCTATAAAATGGTGATGTTTACAGGTGAAGGAAAATTCGGCCCAGATTCCATAATTAATTTCAACAAAATTCTTCAAGAGATAATCCACATCTAATGAAGCCAACAGTTCTCTCTAAAGATTTGGTCATTTGATCATTTGGTCAATAATAAGAAAAACTATCTGATTGTCCCCTTTTTTGCACCCAAGTCTTAATGGTCAAATCTATTTGTTGATTTTTGAATGTGCAATTACCTGTTTTTCTGCGAGAAGTACTAGATCGCGTTCGTGATACAATATAACTTCTTAAGAAAGCATTTTGGGTTGTAAAGGTTTTAGGTTATTAGTATCAGAACATGCTCGTACAATTTTGCCAACGTTACAGAAAACAACCTAATATTATCAAGAAGGTTAAAGATCCTTTACATCTTGTTGACATAGTTTTCATAGGTGCAGATATAACCACTTTTGCTGGAAACTTTAAACAATTAAATAAAGTGAAAAGTGTAATTTATTTTTGGTTACAAACAGTAACAATCCTTAGATTACGTATGAGAACCACATAATGTCTATTATGACTTTGCACTAGGTTAGGGCGCTGTAGTTCCAAAGTATCTTAATAATTTCAAAACAAATACTTAGGGGACACACATGTTTACTGTTAACGTTTTAATACGTACGTAAATAACACCATCCTCACTTGCAATTTGATATTTCGCAAAAATACAGTAAGTCGCCGTTATTTCGCTTTAAAACCCTTGAAACGCATTACAATTTATTTGAATAAAAAATGAGCTCAAGCAAACAAAAGAATAGCTGAAGGAATATAAAAATGTCACGTCAACCGTAAAATGAGGATTATAGGGAAATACAAGAGAATGCTCTTCGCCCATTGATAACTGAGAAATGAGATATCCGCTTCCATTTATATCATTTCCTTATTTGTGCTTAAAATGTCTGGGCTGAGTAAATCGTTTTTCATCTTGATTAATAGCAGAAAAATTAAATTTCCTTCAAAACGCGATTTTAAGGTTTATGACTATCATGCAATTAAATTAATTTTGGGCTTAACGTTGTAAAATATTTCATCAACATAGGTTAAACAATATTTCACCATTGATGTTCATATCTTTGTTGGTAAATATTAGGAAATATGTATAAGATAGAACAAAATTTCGATGCGTAGTGACAAAAGACACAAATACACGGAGACATCGCTTTGTCCATAACCTTATGGTGAAATAAACTTGCTGTTATAGAGAAATACTCTCTTAAAGCTCCTATTTACGCTTATCAAAATTTTATACTTCTATCTCACAGGCACAATATTACATTTGTCTAGACGAGGATTACTTTTTTCTTTCGCAGCTGGCCTGCGGTTGCGGATAAAATATATAGAACAATAGAGAATTTTAAATGGAGACACCACAATTATTATTGTTTATTGGCTTTAATATGTTAACTAGTTTTAATTACTTTTAAGAAACATTCCATTATATTCATATTTCTATTACATTATTCAAAACAATTAAGGGATATTTCATATAATTGCTACTAGAAAGTAGTATCAGTTGATATAACACCAACAAATATTTCTATAACCCAGTGTCAATCTTTTGAAACTAAACGTGTTGATGAATGTTATAAAGATCATCCCTGGAATTGTTGGTTCACTGCAGAGCACAAAGGAGCTTTCAGAATGGGGGATAGTGAGCATATTAGTTAACTGCGGTCATACCGATTGGGAGCGGCTGACGAATCCAGATTTAATTTGCAGCCAGATAATAAACGCAATCTAATTTAGCGTAAACAAATAACTTCAAATTTGTCTTGAAAAAGTCTCCATATGAGAATGGGACACCGACCTTTACCTTCACTGTCCAGAGATATCTGGATGCGATTCTGCGACCCATTGTTCTTCCGAATGCAGCAGCAGTGGGAGAACAACTCATTTTATGGACGATGATCCTTGTCGCGTGATTTCCCAAGAAGTGTTCAACAGTCTAATCCAGTTCACGCTATGAGGATGCCAAGCATTTTCAGCTTTTCATGTGATCACACGCGTTATTCGTCTCTATTTCTTGTGAGAACTATTCCAATAAAATTTGTGAAATTCATTGGGACATTTGACCACATTAAGCATGCAACATTTTATACTCTTCCAACAAGATCACATTCAAACTTCTCCAAATAATTTCCAAATGAAAAGACTGTGTTCAGATACTTACAGATATTGAAGCTAAAATACTGAAACTAAAGGTGTATGAAAACATTTTCTGTAATTTATTATCACTTTTATGAAATATTCGTTGATTATTTTGGGCTGTGTAGATTCTATTGCGGATCTATTTACTATCTGTTTACCAAATTATTTGTGGTTTCTGTCAATACGAAACGTTTTATTCGCACTATGCTTTTAATTGTGTTTATTTATATTAATATCGCATCTCTTGATAGCGTTTCCATTTTTTTTAATGGGAGCTGTAAATAATCATCTGGGCAATAAGTTTGTACACGGAACACATATTTCCATGACGATGACTATTTCATGTATAGAGCCTCCCCCAAAAACATGTTATGACAACTCACTTGTTTGTTTTAAATGGAAACACTTTTCTTTTATTTCATTTTTAAATTCTACGTCAAATTCTGAACATATTTTATGTAACGGGTCCTATACCTGAATTGAACTGTTTTCGAGAAAAATGCACTGTAACTTGAAACACCAACATGTTATTATTTATTTAGAACAAGTAGTAAAATGCAATAAAAAATAAAAATTATTTTATCACATGTTGGAAATGACCAACTTCCTATCAGTATCAGAGACAATATTGAAATCACTGCAAAATGTTATTAACTACGTTAGGCTCTATATATCTCATTTGGTCTCTTGTTCCATTCTTTAAGTCTTCGACGTTGTTTGGTCGGTTAACGTAGACCTTATACTTAAGATAACCCAATAGAAAATAATCTAAAGGGGTAAAATCTGGAGATCTGGCCGGCCACTCAATTGAACCCCGTCGACCAACCCATCGTTCAGGAAAACCTGTATTGAGGTACCAACGCACAGGAAGAGTGTGATGGGCCGGAGCTCCATCTTGCTAATACCATAAGAAATCGCTTGGGGTGTCAGGATCTTCTGATCGGGGTATAAAGTGGCAAGACATGGTACTAGGTTATCTTCTAAAAATTCTAGATATCTGTCGCCGTTTAAGTTCCCAACAAAGAAAAAGGGCCCCAAAATCTTATTTTCAACAACGCCGGCCCAGACATTACCTTTTTGAGGATATTGAGTATGACATTCCAATATCCAGCGTATCCGACAGTTTTGCTTATTTATACCTCCATTGAGACAAAAGGTTTCCTCATCGGAAAATACAATTCGTTTTGAAAACTGTGGATCGTTATTGCATAAATTCAGGAGTATCTAGTGAAATACAAGTCGTCTCTCGTGGTTATCTTCATTCAGTTCATGAATCAACAGGACTTTGTAAGGATGCCATTTATTTTCCTTTAAATAGGACGGATATTTAGCACATCTGATTTTCCACAGCAAGACTGCGGCTAGGCTTATGGTGGTCTTCTTGAACAGCCAGTAATACATCTAGCTGTTTATCTTCTGATACCGTAAATCGACCTTTCGTATAATTATTCCTGACATGACCTAAATCACGAGAATATTTTTCTAGCTTGCTGGCAGTAGATTGACATACTGGCTCTCTGTGAGGATACTTGGCATTAAACTTTTCGGAAATTTCCTTTTGATTGCGCATCCTGTCCCCATAACCAATCTTCATCAGTATCTTTATTCGCACTCTTCCATTGAGACATACTATTTTAAAAAAACTTATCGTAATAAGTTTTGCTAAGACAAAGTCACTTAAGATATGTCAACTGTCAATGTCAACAGTATGACTCAATTCAAGGTTTTATTTACATAATTCAAGTGTTTAAGTTTGGTTGAATTTTGTAGGCTTCTACATTTTTTTTTCGAAAACAGTTGAATCCAGGTATACGACAGATGAGACCACGAGACATGAGAGTTTGACGTAGAATTTAAATACTATAAAAGATAATCCATTTAAAACAAAAATAAGTGAGCTGTCATATCATGTGACCCATTCACATGATATGACTGTATATATGAAATAATCATCAGAAAAGCGGCAACTAAAATCAAAAATCTACAGATTTCGAGAAAAAACCCTGGAATTTTAAATGAATTTATTCCAACCTTTATGTCCTCACTGTATATAACTTCTGACACATTCATTTTTAGGCGCTTACTTGAAAAAAAAAGTTTTAAATGTTTAATTAAATTGTGATGATCTGCATCTATTAAAATGGTTAGCGAATGATGAATTCTCTTTCTGTAGCCTGAATAACCTCGTGTATTCGTCAAGACGTCTTTTAATGTTTCTGCCAGTTTTCCACACATAAAGTTTCTCAAATTCTGAACATTTTAATCTATAAATTCCTGGTTTTTTAAAAGAGTGGAAGCTTCATACTCTATGGCGGCTATGTTGTTATAGCAACATCTGTCAAATTTGTTGTGGATTGTTCAGTAGTGTATGGCAATTCACCATGGCATTCACCATTGACGCACGTGTGCAAATTATCAAATTTTACTATCAAAGTCAGTACTCCATTCGAGAAACGTTCCGCACATTACGTAATTTTTATCCTCGCCACAACCGTCTTGCCGAGTCGACTATTCGACATTTGGTGGGTAAATTCGAATTAACCGGTTCCATAAAAAATCAGTCAACACCTGTACGTCACCGAAACGCAAGGTTTGCTGAAAACATTGTTGCTGTGTGTGTGAGTGTGCGGGAAAACTCGAGGAAGTCAATTTCTCGTCTTTCACAAGAACTTGGCCTTTGTGTCACTTCAACTTGGCAAATTTTGCATGGGGACTTGGGTCTGCACCCATAAAAAATCCAACTGACCCAGGAATTTAAGGTAACCGACCATATACAACGCCGTGTGTTCGCTGATTGGGTGCTGGAGCAGTTGGAAGTTGATCCAAATTTTGGCCAAAAAATCATCTTTAGCGACGAGGCTGATTTTTTGATGAATTGATGTGTCAACAAGCAAAATTGTCGGATTTGGCACGATACCAATCCAGGGGAAAAACACCAGCACCTAATGCATCCCGCGAAAATCACTGTTTGGTGCGGATTTTTGTCTGGTGGAATCATTGGTCCGTACTTTTTCCAAAACAAAGTTGGCATTGCCATAACTGTCAACGGTGAGAGCTACAGTTCAATGATAAGTAACTTCTTGTGGCCTATCCTGGATGATATGGATACCGACGACATGTGGTTCCAACAGGACGGTGCTACGTGCCTCACAGCACATGCCACTATGGGCATTCTGCACGAGAGATTTGAGGGCAAGGTTATCTCGCGCGGCGGCGACATGAATTGCCCACCGAGATCGTGCGATTAACACCTTTAGATTTCTTCCTCTGGGGCTATCTTAAACCGCAGGTGCATGCGAATAAACCGCGAACAATTAATGCCCTCAAAGTCAATGTAACGAACGCCCTCCAGCAAGTTTAGCCAGATTTATGCGAGAAAGTCATGGAAAATTGGACCTCCCGAATACGTGCCACCAGGCAAAGCCGCGGCGGACATTTAAACGACGTTATATTCCATACTTAATACCATAAAATATTCTTTCAAATTATAAAAAAAATAGTGGATGTCTCACACACAACTTGCTTTATTTACATTTAAAAATCGAGTGTCCTTATTGAAAGACCCTTCAAAATATTTCTATTTCTACTTTCTAAACTAATGCGTTATTAAAGTAATTTAATCCATTTTTCTGTCATGTTTTTTTTTCTGCGTCCTTGTCATATCATGGACACTTCGTAACGGTTATTGATTGCTATATTTTGGTTTCCAATACATATTGAAATCAAGAGAATTTCTACTCTTTGTAATTGTTAGATCTAAGAAATTAATGCAACCATTTGTATTTTCTTTTTCTAATGTAAATTGAATTATTCTTATATTATTTATTTCATTATAATGATGTTTCACCAAGTGCCGACAGTGTCTTCCAGTAGTAGGGCTACAAGAGTTCTAGCGCAATTTGCCCATAAGAAATACACGTGGCCCAAAAAACTACTTTGACGCCATCTTGGATTTCATAAGCTGTTATATAAATGTGCTACCCCTTGCAATTGTAGATGTTCAATTGCAACGAGTAGCCGTTCAATTGCAACAGGTGCACATTTATATAAGAGCTTATAAAATCCAAGATGGCGGAAAAGTAGTTTTTTTGGACTCAATGTTTCTTTTATTAATCATAATAAACTTTATTGTCCAACAGGATACAATCCAAATAACAGGACAAAAAAAAACAATGGAAAATTTACACGTGTAATACACAATACATAAAAAGATGTAAAGCAAGACAAAATGCTTGAACAAATGTATAAGCTAATTAAATATCAAACTCTCTTGTATCATATTCTATTCGCAATGCCACACAAAATATATGTAGGTGTCTTTCTTAAATAGTTAGTCCTTGACACCGGCAGCCGATAAGCGCATTGCATTCTGGACGGAAGTCACGGAACATGGAAGGGTATGTGTTCAAGAAGGAAAGGACAGTCTATGGTATTGTTCAAAATACCTTCCGAAAACCTGAGACAGATCCCATCCCGCCTAGCACCCAAGGAAGACATGCCATGACGAGACAAAAGATCAATTGACGGAAGACCTCTAGATGGATAAACACCATCCAGTTTATAAGAAACTTCAGAAACTTACGATGTATTCTATCGAGTTTCAAACAATCACAGGCATAGATTGGATACTATATTTGGGAAGCCTATTCAAATTTTGATATGGGGAAATTGTGCTAGAACTCTTGTAATCCTACCACCACTTCCATTAAAGATTTACAACGAAATATTCCGTAAATTTAAAAAAACTTGATGCGATATTATGATCTATAAAGACAAAGAATTTTGGCGGAAGTAATTTTGAACCCAATAATTCTTTCGTCTTGTACGTTGTTATTATTATTTGTACGAAAAAAATCTAAGGGCGAACTATAACGTATACTGACTTTGCTGTTCTCAGTTCCAGTTAAATGGATGGCACCCGAATCCTTATCCGATCATATCTACACCTCTAAATCTGATGTATGGAGCTTCGGCATTCTTATTTGGGAATTGGTAACTCTGGGCTCAACTCCATACCCAGGTGTCCCAGTACAGAACTTGTTCCATCTCCTCAGACAAGGTTATAGAATGGAGAGACCTGAGAATTGTTCGACAGCCTTGTAAGTCAAATATGTTTAAATACGTCAATGAATAATTCATCACACGAATCCATTTCACAACCTGATTTGACCATAAAAAAAACCGAACACAATTTTCTAGCGTTGACAAAAAAAACATGAAATACACACCGTAGAGAATTAGTCTTGTCTGTCAGAGAGCGATTCGCCACAAATATGCCATCCGCATTGAATATAAATTATCTGTAGCACTGCCGCGTTTTATCTCGAAAAAAAAACTGTATTTCACCTCCCTTATACACAGATATAAAATCATGCGGAGCTGCTGGCACATAGATCCCTCTGAGAGGCCAGAATTCTCCGACTTGACGTCGAAATTCGAGAAGATGCTCAGCGACGGAGTGGAGTATTTAGATTTGAGCACGAACGTCATCCACAATCGCAGCTATTTCTGCACGAATATTGAAGATGACGAGAGTAAGTAAATTACTTATATATTTTTAACAGGAAATCCCCGTGATATTTTCATATTCCGGCGATAATAAAGTCGAATTAAAAATGAAATAAACCATCTTCAACATTTTAGATGAAGTACCATTGATAAATAACAACAAAGAATCCCTAAAGTCGATAAATTACTTGGAAAAATTACAACCGTACGTGAAATGCGGTGATTCCGACAAGGTACTGGAGCCAGTTTTGGAGAATACGCAAAAATCTGAGCAACAGGAAATCACTACAAACGAGGGGTACGAATCACCTATAAAATTTAACGATGGTAAAATTAAGCGGCCCGGAACACCGACAAACGAATCACCGCAGTATTACACAGACATGGCACAAAAGAACAAACTAAACGAAATTTACTGAACATCCATAAATCTGTGTTACAAAAAGAAATGATTGAATTTCCAGTAATTTAATTCCTATTTTTGTACAAATTAGTTTAGCTTTAGATAGTTTATTTTCTTGTATATATTCTAATATCTCCTAGTAAAAGCGGGAAGAGACATTGGTTTATTCAATGATTTGTTTATAATGTTGGTAGATTTTGCCGTATTATATTTGCAATCAGATAAAGGCTAATTTAGCAATAATACATGTTATAGCTTGTAAATAGCATTATCTATGAAGCAGCACATAACCCTGGTTTGAAATCAGTCGGCGGTTTATTTTGTATTTTTGGAGAGAGATCGGCAAACATACTTAATCAGTGGTGAACTCCAAAAATGACTGATTTTCTATGGAAGAAAACATACTTTTTGCCCACTTGTGTTGTTTAAATATATATAAATATATTTATATATGATTTGTATAAAGTTATTTTAACAGCAAGGTCCTTTTAACATTATCCATTACGACAGAACATTTTGCATTTAGTATACGTATAAGGTGAATTGCTATAGTTAGATATCGCGTTATAACTTATAATAAAACAAGGACTGTTTACAAACCGAATTATCCAAGATACTGTGCTTGACGTAACATTATTCATGCAACTATACATAGAAACGAAACATATGGATGATAATTTGCAACTTTAGTTACAACAAATCTCTCGGATGAGATGACCACACAATACCCATATCAGGCAAAAGTTAGATCTGCAAGTTATCAGCAACTTAATATAGTGATAAATTTTGAAGGGATTTTAGCACTGGAATATAGGGCGAATGACATAGTTTTTTAAGGAAATATAGGGTAATTTCCTTTAGGTATACACAAAATCCATTTTTAGGGCGTGTCCGACATGTTGTACAATAACATATCTGAACTAACAAGTTTAGTTTTGTTCTGTAGAAAGAATAAACACAAATCAACTTCTTCTTTAAAATATTAAAACATAATCTGCGTAAAACAATGTATTTTAACCAAATCTATCGCACATAAAACAATATAATAAAATCCATATCTTAAGACTACTCTAGATATTATGTAACCGTGCACATGTTGGATTTAGTTGTTATGAAAAAATGTGAGGAATTGCATGAAGATTTTATACTTCTGTGTACTGAATGAACATATTAAAACATCAGCTGAATGTGTAAACAAAATAGTCCATGTGTAAATCGTTTCAGTAATAAAAATACAAGCATTAAGAGAATGTAATGGATCAATGTATTGTATTTATAATTTATCAAAGAACATTTATGCCTCACAATATTAAGCATTATTTAAGATCGACATGATAACGTAAATTTCTACATCAGCAACCCATTTTAAAATAGTTATCAGACAGAGGTAACTCAACAACTGATTAAAAAATCATCCAACCTAAAATATTCTTCATATTTATCATTTCGTTCATTATTTCGGTATTGCACTATATATAGAATTTACCAATTCAGTGCAAAAGGAAAACACAATGAAGGATATTTGATTTTTATATCAATTAAAATAGTTTATTTTGTCGCCTAAAGAAGTCTTAATGTACGAGTGCTGTATCTTCCTCTTTCGCATGAATAACATTACTCGAGCGTCATTGGCTTTGAAATGTATTTACAAAATATATTAGGAGATTCCGTTAAGTGTGTCGCCCTTGTAGAAGTCCTTTAACGAATGATTCTGATGCTGCTGCTCTTTATTTCAATGCTGCACGAGGTTTTTAAACAAAGCAATGTTAAACTAAAACCCTATAATGTCGGTTATTGGGAAGTAACAAAACTATACTATGCAGATGACTTACTAATAGGGAAAACAGAAACGCAGCTGCAAAAAGATATTAATATTCTTAAGGATTGAAATCATGAAATGAATATAAATTAAAATAAGTAAATAAATAAAAAACTAAAAGATTGATAACCGAACAATAGGAAAAAAAGACCCAATATACAAATAGCCAACCAAATACTAGAACAAGTAGATAAATTTATATACGTAGGAGATATAATAAATAAATAAGGAAAAGAGATTCTTATGAAAAATAGAAGGAAAAAAGGCAAGAACTGATAAAATTTGAAGCTAAAACCTGAATATCCACGTCGAAAGCAAAATAGAAAAATGCCAAATAAGTCAAAGTGAAAGAAATATAACAAAAAGAAAGCCAAGAAGAACATGGAATGAAGAGTTGCCGATAGCAGTTGGGAAGAAATAAATAAGCTGAGAAGATACAAAAGTGTTAGCAAACGAGAATAGAAAGCGATTGGAAATGTGGAAGGGAACAGTTGAAAACTTAACAGCCAGTATAGCGAGACACCGAAAGGCACCTGAGTTCCCAGAATTAAACAAGTAAGTATACAATTCAAGATGATTGCAATCGGCTTATACATTTCGATAAAGCTGAAGTCCCAAAAACATAAAAACTATAAATTAGGGTGATCCTATGTATCGTAAATTAAAAGCGGTTCAACTTCCATAATTCATCCACAAACATAGGATCCTAGAGCAAGTAAAAAAGTGTTTGAACACAAGCCGTAACCTAAGCTATGAGGAAGGTAGGTCTCAGTGAAGATGCTTTTGGTTTGCACAATGACGCCCAAACTCCACTCTTGGGTTAAGGGATGAAACTACCATCTCTGGGTGTATTCCATTCTCTATAGAACTGAATATGACTTGTAGCTGTCCTTTTGACGAAGCATATATCAACTTCATATTCATATTTATTAGAAATGGCAGAATTTCTGAGAAGAGCTATTATTCAACTCTACCATTTTATCAGAAAGAAGTTGGGTGTAGTATACAGTATCGCAAAATGCACGGCTGGCCACTAAATACCTGTGCAAAGCCGACAAGGTGGGGTTGGCGATCAAACGAAGCTGATTCCAAACCAAACAGAATATCGTTAAGATTATCTATATAAGCGCAATCATTCTCTAAATATGGTAAGAACTTCGCGAAGGCCACAATTAATTCCAATTTATTCTCTAAATTTAACCAACTAATTGTAAGCGCCATGATGGTTGAAAATGGAAATAATGAACTAATAGAACACTATTAGGATCTCTCAGCAATCTAATTTTACAATTAGTGTATAATTATTTGAGTGATATTTGAACAGCAACAGCTAGTAAAACATTAAACGCACTAATCTTAAATTTATGTAATGAATTGTAGATATTATGTACATTGATCCAGTACTAAAAAAATTAAAACAAATATTATACCTGTGATGTATAAACATATACAAAATTATTTATATTTATACGTATATAAGTAATACACTGTTAACGGTGTCTATAAGTTATATGGCGTGGTAATTGAGTCAGTCGTCTGAAATATAAGTAATAGGGTTTAACGCCAAGCTAGCTTACGAGGCCTCGATACATTGGAGTGACGCCATGCTGTCTCGATTGAGGTCTCGGGAAGATAACGCATCCAAGCCTGTATCGATACATTTAAATGTACACAGATGTGCGTGATGTTTTGTCGAAGGCACGGCGTTTGAAGTCCCTATATTTTGTTATTTTTCTGCATTTTAGAATTAATATAGATCTTTAAATACCCCTCTTGGTATTTTTAGTTATAAAATAAAATTAGCTATTTAAATAAATAAGTTCTATTGAAAAAAATAACGATAAACTATAGGAATTTATTATTTGAATGGAAAAAGTTTAAAATATGCTACATTAATAATAGAAAAATGTACTACAATGATTTGGTAAGATAACGTTTTTATTTGTTCAGATACAAGTATGAGTTGATAAAAGTATAAAATAGCACACATAATTAGGCCCTCACATATCGCAATAAAGATTTAAAATAATATATGTTAGTTAAATTAATTACAACTCAGGGTTTTAATAAATGAAGTCGCGGTAACCTACCTTCTCAAAATGATTCGTAATAATTTAGTAATAATTTATTGAACATAATCTCCATTTTCCACAGAAAAAAATATTCTAAACATCTTGAACATAGAGCACTGTCATTTTTTTTATTTTGAACACGTGTCTCAAATTTAAGTTAAAAAATACCCCTTACCACCTTGTTGAGTAAAGAACTCTGAATACGCATTTCGGCAACTAAGTTG